>JAAEAF010005593.1:0-34683 GCA_011037195.1 Triatoma infestans
AAGAGTAAAATTTTGTCAGTTGTTAAGGTGGCAGAATCTTATTTAAGAGGAAAAGACCTGGAACTTCTCTCGCAGTCTGGTTTCAGTCAGTTTTATAGTGGCGGCATTTTGAATGAGGGCCCTCAGCCATATTTTTTATTAGAAGACGTTTCATTCAGGGTAATACGTCTATTCGCTCAAATAAGGCTGGCCGGTAAACACATAATGAAATTCTCAACGAAAAGAAATAGTGTGATAATTATCTGTGATCGCAAATGTCCCGCTTGCGAACTTGATGCCCTGGAGGATGTAGTGCATCTACTACTGCAATGCCCTAAATATAATGAATACAGAAAGCTACTTTCTGCCCCACTGACCGGTCAAAACTGTGAAAAAATCAAAAATAATCTTAACCAGACAAAATAAACAAGATGTCTGTAGATTGTATAATATATTTTCTGGCATACTTACTTTAAGAGACCAGCATGTGAGTGAACAGAATGAATGAGGTATTATGTATGGCTGGTGCAATGAATGACTGATAGTTGTAAAAATAATATGCATTCCACAATACCACAATTATAAGAAGTAAATCCTTTTGTAAATACTTTTTTGTAAACCAATTATAAGTTTTTCTTTTGTAACTGATAAATGCTTATTAATGTTTAATTTTAGAATGAAATTGATGTTATTATTTTCAATAATATTTTCAATGCAATATTATGCTTATAAATACTACTCTTGTAACCAGCGGTAGCTGAATACAATAAATAAATATAAATAAATAAATAATACATACACACATACACACACACACACACACACACACACAGACCATTTGCTAAAAACCATTTTTTTAAAAACCATTTTTTTGAACTCAGGGGACCTCAAAACGGATATTTCCGGTGATAACTCGATATCGAAAATTTGACACGATTACAATACTTCCTCTTACTAGGAGTAAAGAGAAAGTAATAATTCAGAGTGGCTTTTTAAGATAATTCCAAAAAAATCTCAGGTGTTCTCTAATCTGGAACTTGAGGCCTCCCTAAATAAGTTCAACATTTAGACCATCAATGGGCCCGTAGTGCCCTCTGTAAGGCAGCTCACTTTAAGGCCCTGTCTCAATAAAATGCCAGGCTGAGACGAAAGAAATTTCCGAACCCTGATTCGGCACCAAATTATGGCCGTCAAATTTCTGGAATCGTCTGCGAGCATATACGTATAGTGCTCACACTTTCCAAGAAGTTGGCACGGTGTTGCGTCCTTCTGGACACATTTCCTACAGAGTCGATTAGGAGTGATATTTATACTGGGTAGATGCTTTCTTAAAAGTCAATGCCCAGAGACTAGGGCAGCGATTCCCCTTAGTCCTGCTTTTCTTTTTTTACCAAGAAGATAGGTTGTGGGAGTTTTTAAAGGGACCTCTAAGTCCTCTTGGTAAAAAAAGAAAAGTAGGGCTAAGAGGAATCACTGCCCTAGTCTCTGGGCATTGACTTTTAAGAAAGCATCTACCCACTACTACATAAATATCTAGGCCTCTGTCCCGCAATATATAGATGTTACAATCATACATTGCACTGATGTGGTACATTAGAAAAAAGCTTAACTTTTAAAAAATGTAATACAATCGCAATATTTCCATGAAAGCAATAAAAGAAAATAAAAATGCAAGAATAGAATTTCAAGCTTAAAAATGGCAACCTAAACATTGAACGTTAAATGTAAGTAAATGTAAAGACGATAACAATACGGGGATGATAGCATGATATGAAGTTATTGACACGCACAATTCATGAGCAATTTCCTGTTACTGACCAGTGTTTTAGTGGCTATGTTCTCAGAGTGGGGTTGTTGTGGGAGAGAGTATTATTGAATGGGAAAGGAGGTAGCCAACGATATTAAGGGGTAACACTAGTGGAGAGATTGTTTAGTGGTACACACACGTCATAGCGGTAATACAATACAGCTCTGTATTAGGATATATATATATAGCAGCAGCTTTAGTTTGTGATAGATAAGTTGATGGACAAAGAAACAGGATGTGTAAGTTTCCCTCTCCCACGACCTTACCTTTATATGAAGGTTACTTAGTGCTCTGTTGCTGGCAATGACAACTACACTATGGGCACGCTTCTAACACACACATTAAAACAATCTAACATCTCTCTGGCAATATATCGTGACTTATTACTGAATGAATCACACAACATGTAACTTAAACACACACATACACGATTTAAATACCGAAATATAATCCATAATATTCTAATATAACCGCTATGTAGCGCCTACGATTTTTTTTTTTTTTTTTTTTCTAGATTAACTAATGGCAGTGGTAATAATTAAGGGCTACAATAATTGTTTAAAACAGTAGTGGTTAATAAGTTGAAATCAGCGGCTAATTTTTTTTCTATAGAATCTACTTTTTCGATCTAAACTGATGAATGTGTTATTGCTTCAAATCCCGATCCTGTTTTTGCGTCCCGTGCCCTACAATCGCATATCATCTCTACTCTAAAAGATCTTATCAGGTGGATAATAAAGGTCAATCCCACCATAAACAAATGCATATCCTTCACCCTCCGACGCGCCATTCTCCGCTCCCACACTCCTCCATAATAGGACCATAATACCGTAAAAAATATATATATAATAATGAAAAAAAAAATATATAATTCTTACTAGGAATCACTAAAAATTAAGATATGCGAATAAAATGAAATAATTAATTATAATGTTTCAAAAATCAAAATTTAATTTTGATCAATACATTTTTTTAAACACTCTACTATGCTCCCTTGTCCTACCATCTTACTGTCTTTTATGGACGAAGAGTAGCCTTCTAGCAGGATGTGATGAATGAAATGATTATCTTAATCTTTTCACTAACCGGCAGACAAATAGGATAATGTTCAATGGCTTGGACGGATATGCATTTTGATTTGCCAGTGTTTTTAAATCTATATAAATAACACTTATTAAGTCCTTGTCCTGTTAAGTTTGGTGTTAAGCTGGGGAGCTGAAACTTGCTTAAGTAAAAAAGCGGACCTTAAGACAATTTTTCCTCAGAACTAGAGAATTACCCCTGCGCAAGAAAAAAGGCTTTGACAGGGTTTCCTACCAGATGTTTTAATTTATACTCTCTTTGACTCCTTTTTAAGACAAGGTAATTACAAAAAAAATGCTGTTAATAGAACTTAACGAAAAAAATGTTTACAGCCCACTTCAATTTTGGATATTCTGTATTTTTTCTACTCTGTTATACAGAAAATATTGCTTCGTATTTTTTTGAAGTCCCCTTAGTGGGAAAAAAAAATAATTAAAACGAATGTTGTAACGGCAAGAGAAAGAACACAAGCCCGACCGAGAGAAAACAAACTCTCTCCGGTACTCTCTGACTTAAGCAGGCTAGAGTGGGGAGAATCTGTATATAAGCCAGTGAGAGATCTAGACATCTATTTATCAGATTCAACCATTCATCACATCGTGTCATAACTCTACTCTAACCCTTTATTCTATAATATCATTACAAGTCCAGTGCAATTTGTGTAAGCTTATAGCTATATTATAACAGTGTCTTCACATCTCGTCTAATTAATCAATCCCAATTTCTCTCCTCATCAACTCCATTATATTGGTGGCAGCGTTTGAGAATCCCGATTCAGTTTCAAGATTTTCGAAGATAAAGGTAAGTCATTTTTCGGTTTTACATATTTATATTTATTTCATTACTTATTTATATTTCATTTTTACTCTCAATTCCTTTTACATTTAAACTCTTATCGACTTTTTTTTATGAAAAGAGCCGATATCATTAAAGAACTCAAAAAACATAATCTCCCAATGGGCAGTAATTTATTAGTGTTGAAAGAACGCTTATCGAAAATTAAGAATATGGCAAGTTATACGATTGATGGTCAGCAAAAGACAGCCGATGAGGCGATCGCGTACCTCTTAAATAAGTGCAATACGGCAAATCCTGTAAATATCAGGAATCTCTAGATAATAAATAATCTACCTATATTCGACGGTTCGCACAATAGCTTCATCGACCAACTCAATAATTATAGTGTCCTGTCGGGATGGTCTGCAGACAAATTAGAAATTTTGATTTTAAAATTGACTGGTCCCGCAAAAATTTATTTTGATACTTACAAGAATCAATGCGCCAATAATAATGTCTCTCTCACCTATCAGAAGGCAATAGAAAATCTAAGTAACAGATTTAAAAAAGAAAAAACGCCCATTGTTCTTTTGCTTCAAATAACCAGCCTGCATTAGAATCCCAATGAAACTCTTGAAGCGTTCCCTGATCGGATTAAACATATTTCTACCTAGTTGCTTTTCAAAGCACAAGAGAATCCACTTCTCACTTTACAAAACCAAGTAGATAAATTAACTACAGACGCCTTCATCAAATCTTTACCTAGTTCAATTAAGGCTCAGGTACAGATAAAACTTCCGAAAACCCTGGATGAGGCGCAAGCTTATGCCACAGCCCTTAGAGATATTCAAAATGTAGAACCGCAAGATTCAATATTTGCGATAAAAAAATCAGATACGCCCGTAGAATCCACACAAAAACCGCCATCGCCTTGCAAACATTGTGCTGGTATGCATTGGCACAATGAACGCAAGCAAAAATTCCAAGTAGTCACATCGCGGCGAAAAAGAAACGTAGTTTCAGAACCACCGTCGCCGTGTAAGTTCTGTCAAGGCGACCACTGGAATCGCGAATGTAATAATAAAAATCGAAATAGAACGCGCACTAATTTTGGCAAAAAGCCTCAATTTCAGCCAAACTATCGTCCTTTCAGGCAAAGTAGGCCTTATATCAAAAAACAAATTCACAATAATAATAATAACTACAGTAATAATAAGGGTAATAATAATTATGGTAGTAGCAATAATAAATTTAATAGTGGCAATACTTCAAACCGCTGGATTCCACCAACATGCCAGATATGTGAAAAGCGTGGGCACACAGCAAAGGCATGCTGGTTTAATTCAAAAAACGACTAGGCGCTCAGCCGTTTTCTCAAACGGCTACCACTGTACTGATCCCGGCACTCCACGATTCGAATAATTTATTAATTACCGTTCAAATTAAAAACAAAAAAGTTAAAGCGTTAATCGATACAGGCGCTTCGCATTCACTCATAGATTCCAGTCACGTCAAATCGAGGCCCGAAAGATCTGATGTAATCCTGAAATCTATTACAAACCAGATTATCCCCAACTACGGTCTGTCAACCGTTCATTTATCAATAGGCCAAAACACAAAAATTCAGGGTAAATTCATAGTGTCCCAACTGAAAAATGAATTTGAAATGATCATTGGGAGAGACCTGCTCACAAAATTTCAAGCAATTATAAATTTTAAAAACTTGAACATAACCATACATAAAACAGTAATTCCATTCTTAACAGACAACACAACATCACAAATTAATACCATTCAAAACACAACTTTACCCGAAACATTGTCAACACGACATAAAATCATAATTCCGGCACGCACACACATAGTCAATACATACACTGTTCACACAAAAATTCCAGACGGTTCCATAATGTTGACACAACATGACAGTCTTCCTACAGGACTTTACTTGCCACACACACTGACAAACGTACATAATAACGCTTGCGCAATTACACTAATAAACACCACACATCATGAGATCTCCATCACCAAACATTTTCCAATCGCACACATTCATTACGACCCGGAGATACTAAATTCATCACACAAACATACCATAAATTCCATTCAACAACTTTCGGCCAAAGAAAAAACACAATTACAAGCCTTTCAACAACAATTACGCCAGAAACTTACTCATCTCTCTCCACAACAAGCAGACAAAATTGTTGAAACATTCTCTCCATTTTATGACACATTCACACATGATAAAGACTACAAAACAAAATTTACAGATATAACACACCACATAGACACACAAAATCATCCGCCTGTACCAGTAGACCTTACAAATTATCACACTCAGAAGCCCCCATACTAAAAGCGCTCATACAGGATAATCTGGATAGAGGAATAATTGAACCGAGTACTATAATTGGGCTCATCCGGTAATTCTGGTTAAGAAGAAGTCTGCGGATCAGACAAAACTCGATCCAAACGACATCACCCAGTTACGCAAACAGTACAGATACGTGGTTGATCTGCGTAAATTAAACGCAATCACCACATCTGAAATTTATCCTCTTCCAGACATTCAATACATTTTACACGACACAACATACTTCACAACACTCGACATATCAAACGCATTTCATTCCATTAGACTTGACAAATCATCACAAGACAAAACTACATTCATCACACAATTCGGTACATACAAATTCCTCACTCTTCCATTCGGATTAAAGAATGCTTCTTCCTGTTGGCAAAGACAGATGGACAAACTGTTAACAGGGTGACATATGCCACACATGTCATTGACGACATATTAATCTTTCACGGCAAAACATTTCATGAACACTTAACATCCACACAAAAAATTCACACGTGAAAAATTTCTTCAGAAGAGGGGATGATGTAACGGCAAGAGAAAGAGAGAACACAAGCCCGACCGAGAGAAAACAGACTCTCTGACTTAAGCAGGCTAGAGTGGGGAGAACCTGTATATAAGCCAGTGAGAGATCTATCTATCAGATTCAACCATTCATCACATCGTGTCATATCATCGTAGCATAACTCTACTCTAACCCTTTATTCTATAATATCATTACAAGTCCAGTGCAGTTTATGTAAGCTTATAGCTATATTATAACATGTCTTTATATCTCGTCTAATTAATCAATCCCAATTTCTCTCCTCATCAACTCCATTATAAATGTTAAAAACTAAAAACTTATTTTGCTATCCTAAATATTATTTTGATCATAGAATCGTAAAAGTTTATTAAAATTGCACTTAAGATGAAGTCCTAGCAACTTAAAAAAAAAACATTTCGTAATTAATTTACTCGGGAAAAAAATATTGTCGCTTTAAATCGCATAGTTTACACACCAGTTTAAAAAAAAAAAAAAAACTAGTGAAGAAACAAAATCAATAAATAGTAGAGCTTCCGAATTTGGATTTTGACCGTATCTTCGTATTTTAAGGAAGTTACTGAAAGGAATAGCAACTTTGAACATATGATTTTACCTTTTGATAACTTTGTTCACACACACACACACATATAGCAAACAATTCTTTTTTATTCAAAGAAAACCACAAATCATAAATATTCAGGGAACAATTTATTTCGAAAATATGATAAGATTGCCAATACTTGTTCACATAAAGCAATAACCGAAAGGTAAATCAATATTTGAAACTCTGTCATTAGTTTCTAAGAGTGCGTTGAAAACAGTTTGCTGGTTTTATATGAAAAGAGTGATACACATAATATAGAATAACAACAATAAATAAGGTACATAAAAATATGGGAACATAAAAATAATTATTGTAGTAAACATTTCAAGGATGATTGCACTAAGTGTAAGATATAAAAGTTTACCTGGGTCCTATGTCAATCAAAAGTTAGAAAATACAACATTGCAAGCAAGAGATGACATTGTTACACTACCAACCTTTATAAAGCTTTAAAGTGAATAGAATTTCTATACACGGATATCTAGCATTATTTGAAGACCAATTTTTAAAATGGAACACCTTCTTTAGCGGCTTTCCTAGTGGTATTGGGCCAACTAAATTGAAAGTAAATAGTGTAAAATTTTTAGTGCAGAGCTTCACGCTTCAACTAGTAATCCATTACTTTATTTCTATGACAACCATATCAATACTGGTGTACAAATATTATCTTACCTGTAAAGCATTTTGTTTGATTATTGATTATTTTTACTTATTGAGGATTTACATTAAATATATTTAATAAAGTTTTAAATATTTTAACGCAATTGAGATCATGAAATAAAACAATCGGTCCATAATAAACCTACCATATTTCGGACCAGTGGTAACTATGAATGATAAATGGATGAATCCTAAGCTCTGGTGAGGAAAAGATGTTGAACATTTTGGAAAGCGTTTATGAAGGATAAGGAACAGTAGAGGAAGGAACTGTCAGTCGATAATGATCCTTATAAAGTTCCTTTACAAAACAAAAATGAGGGATTAAGATGGCTAGGCCAGCGTTCGCCAAAAGGTGGTCCGCGAAAGAATTGTTAACGAACGAGGATTTCATCTGGTATTTTACCCGTCGTAGCATGCACATTTATTTTCTTGCTGGCCGGTTTCGGATTTTCGTCCATCGTCAGAGCAAATTCACCAAGTTCGTGTAGAGATTTCAACGTGATGTTTCTGTTACTTGTTACTCACACTTGTTGGTTGTATATAATTATGTGGGGATTGTATATAAGGTTATGTTACTATGTGTATGTGATTAATGGCAAAATGGAATTATTGTAAGTTATGATTAGACATTAGAAAAATAGTGTATAATAAATTTGTTTACTGTTTTGCAGAATACTGCATAACTAAATTTTTAATAGTTTTGTAAAGTATGCTCAGTGTCTTATCAAGTTATTTTTATTAGGGGGGGGCGATAAGTTACTTCAAGAGTATACTGTACTAATAGGAATAGATAAAGTTTGAAGAAAGGCGATGCAAAGTTTATGGACAGTCAAAAGCTTGTACATAAGTAATACATAAATGTGAAATACAAGCAGAGTTAATACAAGAAAATATGTAAGTAAATTCTTACATATCAATTTACTTATATATTTTCTTTATTAACCCTGCTTGTATTTCACATTTATGTATTACTTGTACAAGCTTTTGACTGTCCATAAACTTTGCATCGCCTTTCTTCAAACTTTATCTATTCCTATTAGTACAGTATACTCCTGGAATAACTTATCGCTCCCTCCCCCTAATAAAAATAACTTGAAAGACACTGAGCATACTTTACAACACTATTAAAAATTTATTTATAGAGTATTTTGCAAAGCAGTAAACAAATTTATTATACACTATTTTTCTAATGTCTAATCATAACTTACAATAATTCAATTTTGCCATTAATCACATACACATAGTAACATAACCTTATAACCTCCCCACATAATTATAAACAACCAACAAGTTTGGGTAACAAGTAACAGAAACATTACGTTGAAGTGAACTTGGTGAATTTGCTTTGACGATGGATGAAAATCCGAAACCGGTCAGCCAGAAAATAAATATGCATGCTACGACGGATAAAATACCAGATGTTATATATAATGTCACATATTGAACGAGGATTTCTTTGGGAGCGTCAGTCAAATTTCCCGTCTTCCCACTGATGTGAAGTTATCCGCTACTAAAACGTTATCGGCCCTTTTCCGAATGTTACGTTTAACAGAAAAGCCTGTGGCTACTCCGACAAACTCATTAGAGACGGGTTGGGTTCAGGTAAAAGAAAAAAAGGCAAAGCTCGGTCCTCAAAAAGTTTATTTTCAAAACACAGACAAAAAAACCTATACAAAACACAAACAAGTAAAAGCAGCAATTATTATTCGAAACGGAAGCTTAATCGAAGTGACATTCGACAACACCCTCAAAATTAAATTTAATTGAGGCATAACACAGCTCACTTTTAGTATACTGTCAAAAATAATTATTCAATATTAAGTCATAGGGCTATGTAGTGATGGGGATAGAGCCAGGGATACTACAATCTAGGTCAATGCAAACCAAGAGACAAAGGCGCAAGAATCCGTTAAATTAATACAATGCCACTTGACCAACTGTTTTGTAAGAGAAGGCATTCTTTCGAACCGTCTGCATTCTGCTTTCAAAGCCAGAACACTTGCTTCAGGAATCGTTCTCTTAATCTCATGCCAGTGATAGAGATTTGCCTTTATTCTAGATCACTTATTATGATATAGTTTTGTTGTAGACACCATGGAGAACACATCAGGACTGTGCCAGTTTAAGTTATAACATAAGAGTTTATTCCAATTAATTTCAGTATACTTATAAGCATATTATTGTGATATTTTAAAGTAACTTAATTTCACTTAGAGAATATATCTATTTTAAAAACAGTGTGATCTCTTGATTATTTCTAATACTTCACTCTTAAACATATAAACTTACAAGCCCTTTTACAAAACCGCTCGTGCTACTACAAACATACAACACATCATCATCAATTACATTTCAGCTATTCAAATATTAAATACTGCCATTCACAAAAACATATTTGTGCGAAAAAACATTCTCGGCAGTTGCGGCAATTAAAAATACAATACTTCCTCTTACTAGGAGTAAGAGAAAGTAATAAGTACCGTTGTCGACTTGAACTGTAAGTTAGCCTTCGTGTTGCTGTTAGTACAATTGACCCTAGAATCGAAGAATTTTTGTCTAAGAAGCAGCAACATGTTTCACACTGATTAAATATTATTTCTTTTATTGTAATTATTAAGTAAATTTAAATAATAATCATTATCATCATGTGACTTTTCTTTCTCATCTTTGGTTGCCATGGTAAATAACAATTTAATTGAAAATATACAGTGTGTTCATTTGAAAACTTGCCACCTTGATAAATTTTAAATTTAATATAATTTTTAAAAATTGCTGAAACACGTCAATTTTGTTTTGGAAGGGAACATTTAATAACCCACACTAATCGGGTGGGGAACTTTCCCCTTCTCCCAAAAAATGGGGTAGTGGTCCGAGAGATTAAATATTTTCTGCTTACTGGTCCGTGAGTATTAAAAGATTGGCGACTGCTGGGCTAGGGCGTGAAAAAAATGACGGAAGAAAGACTTTCTAGAAAGTTCTCGCACGCAGATCAATGAGAGCATAACTTTGGCTGTGTAAGATGGTTATCAGATGGTTACTTGACGGTGTAAACTTGTTATTCTTGGATAATGTCATTTTTAAAGACGAAAATAAATTTAATCTGTTCCGTTCGGATAAAAAGGTAAATACATGGAGTAATGTGAATAAAGAGTTAAAATTGGTGAACATTGTGCCGACTGTGAAGCGTGGTGGAAGATCCGGTGATGGTATAGGGTAGTATGGCGGCGGCCAGTGGGGTGGGAAATCTGGTATTTATAGATTTAAAAAAAAAAATTGGACAAATGGGACTTACGTTGACGTTGACATTTTAAAGAAAAATTTTGGATGAAAGTGCTTGTAATTCATGGATCACTAACAATTTTAATTTTTACGCTGACAACGGACAGTAAACGTTATCTCTATTAGCATCTACAATGTTTCTAAAGTTACATCAGACGCCTCCACAATAAGAGAACATCTGTGATACTATCTGGTCTATGGACAACGCCACAGAGCTAGGTGACTGCTGGGCAGAGCCAAAGATATGATTGCGGAGCAATACGGTTATTGCGACCATAGAGCGGAGTAGAATGTGACTAACACGTGGATACTTGGTACATGTATGCAACCGACCGCCCACAGGTTCATTAAGCTTTCGAAATATTCAAACCAGAGATTTCCAATGCGTTTCATTTATGGATAAAGTGCTTGCGTAATGTACCAATTTAAGCATTATTCTTCTTCTCCTTTACTTCCTGTAGAGTCCAGGATCTAAGTCTCTTTAATTTTTTTCCCACAATCTCTCAATATCTAACAGCCGCTGTCCAATTGTAGATTCGGTAGATAGATACTCTTCGCATCTATGGCAACTCCATTATGTTGAAACTTACAGCTGGATAAGTAATAAATCATAATTAATTTGTAATAAAGACTTCCTATATATTTTCAACAAATGCAAAAATTAAGAAATGAAATAAAATTTAAAACTTTAATTCCAATAACAATCTGTACATCCTTATAAATAGACCAGCAACAATGGACAAAAACATGGGTTTACTTTAAAATGACACCTAACATAAAAAGACGAACTTTTATTATAAGAACAGGACGTAGAGGTGTGTATGTACAACGGCTTATTAGAAATAGAAAAGGGCGAGGCAATAGGGCAAAATTTATACAAAAATTCTACCCTATTTATTGTTATGGAATATTTATAAGAAGAAGGAATAAGGAAGGAGAACGGAAGAAGATTTTGAAAGTAAAAACTGAAAAGGATGTTGTATCCTGTCTCTTTTATAAAAACATCTGTCCAACATCTTTTTAGCTTGATTAACTAGACTTTAACGAGGTGATATCGGCTATATAAAGAAAGAGACGTGGTAGAAGGAGGGAGTGGTGGTAGTGTAATGCACGTGCAAAAAGGCAACACGTAACGAGACTCTTATTGACTTTATGAATAGATGTTCGTCACACTTTGTGACAAGCCGCTATACAATACCAAATATCTTTGTGATGTTTGCCGACTTGGAGAAACTTTCTACAATTCGTCCCTCATTTATCCCACTACAACCATCATCATCATTATGAAATATTAAACATAATACCCCGTTCAAAATATAATGGTAATTAATAGAAAATATGTTTCATTCATTATCCAGGCACATAGAGTAGAACGCAAGTTTATTATTTAAAACATAAATTAAATATTATATGAACATCGTTCAGTAAAGCCGATAAAGCGATTTTCTTTTAGTTCAGAATTTTTGCAACATATATAATAATTATTATTTACATTATGTAGGATCAGAGAGGACAAACAAGACGATAGTTTTAAAATTCAATACATCAGAATTTGAGAGGAGAACTTCTTTGGAAAGAAGGACTATTACAATCGGACAACCACCCAGCGACAGGCTTCGCCTTACGGTAAAGGGAGAGTCGAGCCATGAAAGAGTTTCTCTATTGCTATTGATGATGCCCTATTAAAACAACTATTTTTTTTTTTTTCTCCGTCAGAAATTTGAAGACGCTTTCATCAATGAAAGACGGATAATCCCCGGTGTTTGCGGCAATAGTAAAGAGATCGCTGTGTCGACGGGAAAGAATGTGTATTATGGCAAGTTGGGGAGTCATTTTGAACATTCATTGCAAAATTTACTTATTTTTGTTGTGTTAGGTATGTTTTGATGAGATAATAAATTACCATAATATTTACTTTTCTATTTTTCTTTTATTTGTTGTATTTTGTTTACTTAACTAAAGTCTAACTGTTGTGGTGGTTGGTTCCGCAGAGCTGGAAACCATCAGAGATATTTTCCGTGGTAGCCTGCTTCATTTTATGGTTTCGGGCGTTTACCCATCTTCAGGGTGCGTTTGTCAGACAGTGTCATAACACAGACTTGCACAGAGCAAATTCCGTTTATACTGTAGTGGAAGAAAGGAATGCAAAAATAATAGTTTTGAAAAATAGTTGAGTGAATTTTGACACTATTTAAGTGAAGCAGTTTTGGAAAATAAATAGTGAATTTACCTTCAAAAAGAGTGTATTTAGAGTCAGGTACTGAAATATAAGGTCATTACAATTAAAGTAAACAAAGGCACAAGAACCCGTTAGGCCAACTCTTTTGTAAGAGAAAATCCCCCGCTAGAGAGGGCATTCCTTCAGGACAGTCTGCATTCTGCTTTCAAAGCCAGAACATTTGCTACAGGAATCGTTTTCTAAAAATCACTGACAGTTTCACAATATATTAATAAGTTTATTATATCTTGCAAATAACTTGTAGTTATTATTTTAATGGAATATATTTATTGTTAGCAATGGTGACTACATTCTTAGTACTAATACATATCTCTTAAAAATATATATATACTTACAAACCCTTTTACAAAACCGCTCAAGCCACACAAGCCACTACAAACTACAACAACACATCCTCACCAAATACATTTCAATATACTCTCGACATACGAGGTGTGTAAATTAAGTAATGAGACTGATTTTCTAGTGTTCGATCTGGCAACAGTGGAGACGCGGCGCATGCTGGTAGGGCAAGTAAACATCTGATACACGTCCAGTGCAAATTTGAAAATGCTAGAGTTGTTGCACTGTCCGTAGTGGACTTTTTTTTGTGAGCAAGGTTTTTTTCAGTGCGTTTCAAAAATGAGTGACATCAATTACGAGCAACGTTGTGCTATCAGGTTTTGCTTCAGATTTGGGAAACGTTTGAAAAACTGTGCCAGGCCTATGGAGACAATGTTTTGTCGAGAGCACAGGTTTTTAGGTGGTTTAAGTCGTTTGCAGAAGGAAGGGAATCAATTGAAGACGAGCCTCGCAGCGGAAGGCCTTCATCTTCAAGAACCGACGAAAATGTTGGCAGAATCCGCGATCTCGTGCGTTCAGATCGTCGTTTGACAGTCCGAATGATCGGCGAAGAGTTGAATTTGACTCACACAACCAAGATCAAATTTTGCACACATGACATTGCCAAATTGTCGGGATGACGGAAAAATTTGTAGGGCATCATCAATAGCAATAGAGAAACTCTTTCATGGCTCGACTCTCCCTTTACCGTAAGGCGAAGCCTGTCGCTGGGTGGTTGTCCGATTGTAATAGTCCTTCTTTCCAAAGAAGTTCTCCTCTCAAATTCTGATGTATTGAATTTTAAAACTATCGTCTTGTTTGTCCTCTCTGATCCTACATAATGTAAATAATAATTATTATATATGTTGCAAAAATTCTGAACTAAAAGAAAATCGCTTTATCGGCTTTACTGAACGATGTTCCTGAATTTCTTAAAACTAGGAATTTTGGCCATCTATTTATTTCTAATTAATTTTTTTTGGATAGAATTGTATAATCAACTGTCATAGCTCTTTAGAGAAAAACATAACCCCACCCCTCCCCTAAAAGTGCTTCACGGAGAATGTTTAAATCAGTTGTAGATCCATCAAGAAAATCGTAAGAGCCATTTTTGTGAAAATTTCGAAAAGAGAAATCCCGTTACTTGGAGATCAACATGTTGATTTTTTAATTTTGATTCCCCTAAGATTTTGAAAAATCATTCCTCTTTCAACCGGAGACGTCATTTTGGAATTACATTGGAGAATATTCAAACAGCCGTAACCGACCAACTGAAGTCTATTCCAGTGGCCGAGTTCCAGTACTGCTATGACGAATGGAAGAATCGCCTTCAGCGTTGTGTGGCTTTCCAAGATAGTTACTTTGAAGCGGACAATGTTGAATTGTAATTTTATTTGAATAAAAAAAAAGATAAAAAATCAGTCTCATTACTTAATTTACACACCTCGTAGTAAAGAGATCGCTGTGTTGACTGGCAAGAATGTGTATTATGGCGAAATGGATTTTCAATTTAGGGAGAGTCATTTTGAACATTCATTGTAAAATTTACTTATTTTTGTTGTGTTAGTTATGTTTTGATGAGATAATAAATTACCTTCTTTATTTTTTCTATTTTTATTGTATTGAGTGTATAAACGATTTGTGTATTGATATATATTGAGTGTATAAACGGAATTTGCTCTGTGTAAGTCTGCGTTATCACACTGTCTGACAAACGCATCCTGAAGATAGGCGAACGCCCGAAACCCGGTCGATGACCACAAAACGAAGCAGGCTGCTACGGAAAATGTCTCTGATAAATCTTCTTGATTATGGTTAAAGATAAATTAAAAATACTAGAATAAGATAAAGTAATAATACAAAAATTACGTTTTATAGTAATAATAATTCCTTTGATATAACAAATATATTGAGGAAGGAAAGGGATTAGCTCAGTGGTAGCGCGCTGGACTAGCAAAACGGAGGTACTGGGCTTGAGTCCAGCAGTGCTGTTCTTAGATTTTCTCTTCTTAGGATCGCCTACAGCTCTCTGTTCGGTAATGGACAGTGATTCTGTAATGAGAGAACTGTCCGGAAACTGGCAATGCACTGAAAATGCTGTAACTATAAAACAGCTGATTATAAACTATTATTACTTTCTCTTACTCCTAGTAAGAGGAAGTATTGTAATCGTGTCAAATTTTCGATATCGAGTTTTCACCGGAAATATACGTTTTGAGGTCCCCTGAGACCAAAAAAGTGGTTTTTAACAAATGGTGTGTGTGTGTGTATATCGTATTGAGCAAAAAAAAAAAAGAAAGAAATCTTGAATTTGATTGGTTCCACCATGGGGATGACGGTACGTTATCTGTCACAAAATTCCTCAACCGAAAAAATCACTTTATTCTAGTTGGAAATACTTTTTACGATTTTCTCAGAAAAATGGCTTTTTCGATTTGAATCTTGGTAGCTCCAGCACATAACAAACGTCAAAACTTTTATTTGAGATTTGAGACATTTCTTTTTGAAGGGCATTTTGGGGCAAGAAGGCTCCTTTGGTTGGGAGGGGTGGAAGGTTAGGTTTCCATCTAAAGTGCTATTTCAGTTTATTAGACAATTCTATAATCTAAATAATGTTAATTAGAATTAAATATGTTGTTGAAATTCCGAGTTGAAAAAATCGGATAACCGGAAGTGCGTTTACTTTACCACTTTACTAAATGATTTATTCTCTTTTTCGAAATTCACAAAATGCCTCCTACGATTTTCTTGAAACTTCTATATAAACTAAACATGCAAGATCTACAACTTTTATTTAAAACATTTCTCTGGGAAAATTCATTTAAGGGCACTTTTAGGGGAGGGGGGGTTATGTTTTTCTCTAAAGTGCTATCATAGTTGATTATACAATTCTATCATCCAAACAAAATTAATTAGAAATAAATAGATGGCCAAAATTCCGAGTTTCAAGAAAATTAGTAAACCGGAAGTGCTTTTACTGGAAAGTTTTTTCAGTTTTTCGACGAATTTCATTAAATTTGGTACACAAACTATAAAAGTTGTCAATTATAATTTAGAACTGGAGTAAAGAAAGTTGTGTGAGTGTTTCACACCAGATTTTTTTTTATTACTTTCTCTAACTTCTATTAGAGGAAGTAAGTATTTCGATCGTGCCAGATTTTTCTAAATTGAGT
The DNA here is from genome assembly GCA_011037195.1 of Triatoma infestans. Classification (NCBI taxonomy): domain Eukaryota; kingdom Metazoa; phylum Arthropoda; class Insecta; order Hemiptera; family Reduviidae; genus Triatoma; species Triatoma infestans. Next base: position 16,820 of record JAAEAF010005593.1, read on the forward strand.
TTTTATCGGAAATACACGTTTTGTGGTATGTCCCCTATGTCCAAAAAAGTGGTTTTTAGAAAAATGGCTATGGTTGTGTGAATGTGTGTGAAACAGAATATCTCAAAATCGAAATATTGCAGGAAGCTTAAACTTGGTATTACGTTTTGGTATAACCACTGCAACAGACAGGAAGATTTCGGGCAAAATCTATGTACCGGAACTGGCACTTTACGTAATGTGTTTTTTCTTTTCAGTTTTTTTTTCAATTTTCTCAAAAGATTTTCTCTAATTTGATATATCAACTACACAAAGAAAGAGCTACAACTTTTATTGGGAACATTTCTTTGGGAAAATTCATACAAAGACACTTTTTAGGGCGGGTAGGGGGTTGTGATAGTTCCCTCTAAAGTGCTATTTCAGTTTATTACACGATTCTATCATCTAAATAATATTAATTAAAAATTTGAATATGTTGTCAAAATCCCGAGTTTGAAGATAATCGGATGACCGGAAGTGTGACTTTATTGAATAGGTTTTTTGTGATTTTATTCATAAAAAATGCCGACGGTTTTAAACACTAATAAGAATTGTAAGTGTGAAGAAAATTTGTCATTTCGCAGTAAGAGAAATTCGTGTGAGTGTTTCACATCAGATTTTTCATTCTGATGAGTATAACACAACCCTGAAGTAGCGCCCCATATTTAATATCATGAGTCACAATCACTTGTTCCATGAAGAATTAATTAGGTGTTTAAAGTTGTTTAATATTTAATATTTTCATGAGTAGATTGCAATCAGTCTATCTTAAGAGGTCTCTTACTAATCGTAAATCCATTTCACAAATTTTATCATTATCATTTCGTATGAAATCGTAAGTTAATTACTAGTAGTGAAATTGAAGAGTCGAAATTAAAACTGTTTTAAATACATGGTTGATAAATGATAGGCAATTGACATTAAAAGTGGTTATAATTTTAGGTACAATAAAACGATTTATAAATAGTTCAATTTATTTTTGGATATGGAACTTGTAAAAAAATAAACGCCGACAAAGTAAAAAAAAGATTACGCGTAGTTTATATAAGTTGGATACTCAATTCTTGTTATTAGGGGGCAATTAATTCATTAAATAATAATTGTTGATGTTTATCAGTCCTATATAATGTTCTCTTTTTTTTTACTTTTTTTTTTTTTCCTGCTTTCGTATAAGAGGAGGAAGAGAATGTAAGAGAAGAATCTAAGTAGCAGTAGACCGGCTGACGACCGACTGACTTCCGGTTCCTGACTGACGTCATGCCCCACCCATGCAGTCTCTTCCTGGAGGCATATCTAGGGGCCAAGCTTGATATCGATTGTTATCTCTCTTCTCTACTGTTACTTTAATTGAGATGTAAACAAGAGGCCATCTCTTTCACACTCATTACATCAGATTCACAATGTCATTCTATAACCTTTCAACAATCGTAAGTGGGGTAGAAACTAATAACAATTACACTGAAACGCCTAATCTAACACCAAGCCAATTTTTGAAAAGCAGTGTCAATTGGCGTCACTTGCATACTTCTCCTGTAGCCGCTGTCTAATATTTGAAGTCTATTTTACAAAATTATTCTCTTAAAAACAAAGATTGTATTTTAGAAACTACTCAAAAAGTTTTTCCCTAGAACAGCGGTTCTAAAAACTGGGTCCTCAGACCCCTAGCGGTCTGTTTGAATAACAGTGCCTAATTAATATTAAAATATTTTCCCATTTTTTTAAACCAGATATTTTTCAACTCTTTTTGAAATTCTCAGTTCACAGAAGTTCAATTGTACATTAATTTCAAAAATGTATGTTATGTTTTAGAAAAATTAATAACATTAATCAATGAACTTATTATTTTACAAATTTTATTACCCCTGACTTGGGTACAAGATCATATTGAAAATAACTGCATCAGTTTTTTTTTGCAGACGTTTCGATTAATTTTTTAATCATCTTCAGTGCTCAAAAACTCTTTTGAATCAAATCGTCTGCATAAATACTGATGTAGACTCTTTAGCCCCGTTTACATGTACGCTCCGATCTGTCCGTTTTAACATGCCGCTCCGGAGTGTCACGCCGGAACGAGCGCTTGGAGTGTGCGGCAGAACGCGCGCTTGGAGTGTGATGCAAAAAATATGAACGCGCTAGCCTGCATATCAGACTGTAGATATGGAGCGTGAAGTCCAATACCGTGCATAATTTAAAGGATTTTGAGAGGCATATGGAATTTTAACCGAGGTGGAAAGCTTTATGAGACACTGCGCTCCGAGCATGTTTGAAGTTCAAGCATTTACATAGGCAGTTTTGGCATGGATATTTAGAGCGTACGCTACAAATGTTGTCGAAAAACCTCTCCGTGTAAATGAACCTAATGGTGTCATTGAGAACACAAGAAGTAGGCATTAAACTCAGAATTTATATTTTAACGAATTTACTGTGTAAGGAAGGAGAAGACAGTTATGAAGAGTCGAGTTACTGAGCTCTTGCTTGTTCTAACGGCAATGAGTTAGTGTGACTCCTAGCTTGATGAACCTTTCAAGCCTAAGGTTGTTATAGCGACTGATGTTAACACTTTACAATTAATCTATACTTTTTATTAAAGTAGATCTGATGACTGACTCGAACTCTTCTATAGTTGATTTTGTGGCTGGTCTTAAGCCCCTCAGATTCGATATTTTCTTGCACTTGAGAAAACTAGAGACAGTTTCTAAGTGAGAGATTGGTAGTCATGGTTCAAGACCACTCGTCAATACACTATTGTGTGCATGACAGAGGAGTAATGCGTAGTTGAGGTGCACTTAGAGCGCGTTGGTTGGCGCTTTGTGGTGGCTAATGGAACTCTTGTGTCGATCTTTACCGTGGGGAATTCGCTGGCTTTTGGTTCCATTACACTAGCTAATAAATGCCACAGGTTGAATTTATATCAAAAGAAAAGTATAAAAATTGATTATCTCTTCTTGACAAGGCCGAAAAAAAAAGTGTTAATTAATGAAATAATTTTTATTACTGGAGAATATGTTGTTTAATGAACGGAAAGATTAGAAGATTTGGTTGACCTCTCAATAAGATAGATTCCTTATTCACTTTTCGCTGCAAAGTAATCTGAATTAAATGAAAAAAAAATGTATTTACGAAATCTTTTTTTTTTTTATTATATTTTAATATAACTAAATTCTTTTGTAATTTTATTTTATGCATTTAATCTTCTTTTTTCCTGAGAAGGTGTTCGCAGCTCTTATATGATTGAGAATGGATCCGTGGGTCTTCATCTGACTGGCAAGTGAATCTCGGGTATGAAAATGTTAAGAACCTCTGAAATACATCAAGGTGGCGATCGCTCTGCAATATTAGGGAAACTTCCTCGATATGGAGACTTCCTCTCTCTTGATCATTCACCCATATCCTGACAATAACATATTACTTTTGACAATACGCTGGAACAAAGTCTCCATTTTCTACGTATTATTATATCCTTCAGAGCAGCGCCCGCTCTGGCGGTTGGTTACGTCGGCTCCGGACAAAAAGACACATTGCCGCCCCTTAAGAATATTATATATATTTTTTTAAGCAAGTCTATGCATGTTCAAACATAAGCTAAAGCAACGCTCCGCTCGCGTGCTAATGTGTGTTAAGACTCACACATACTCTCAGGGCGGCCTTCATAGATAGTTGATATGAGGATTATTTGAGTGTAGCTTAGCCATTCAGCTCCAGCTCAACACCAGAACACCCACCGACACTTAACAAATGTACATTTCACAGAAGATTACATTCTTGTGTACAAACTTACTACACCCAAGCAAACTACAATAACTCATTTAAAATGAAATGAATTTAACTATAAAACCAAATATTTGCTTCATCTGCCTCCAAACTATTTAAAGTACATCTTAAAACTACTTAAAATTCTTTTCTAAGTATAAGCTAGCGAAAAAGCAACACAGAGAGGGAACAGTTTCAAGTTTTCCGATCCTAATATTAATAAATTACTAATTAAGCAGCCAGGTTGTAACCTATACATTAAAAACTGAATTATCATTCACTAAGAGTGTTATCGAGAAAAAAAAAGCGGTTTGACAATGTATTAACTACGTGCTGATTATCCTAACTAATAGCAATTTAACAGTTTGCTGGTAATCTTGAAGCGATACATCAGGTCACTTCATCATTATACGTTTTCCAGTAAAAAGCAAAAGGATATATAAAATTTGAACTTTCGTTTGGTTATAATAAAAACACTCCATGGCTCCATATACTATCATTTTTTCAATTTAAGAGATCTCACCAAAATTCTATAAAAAGTTCACTTATTAAATCTTCAAAAGTGGCAATTAACAGTTTATAACAAGCAAAATCATCTATCCTTCAATACGTTTCCTATTAAACTATTGGCAACTAAGTCTTATTCAGAGTTAGAACCAAATTCATTCAAGCAGAACATAGGCGGTAAATATGTGTGTAAGAAAGATTGATCCCCATTATATTATATAAATACATATACCAGAAATACATTCAAAATAATGTTTAGTTGTTATTTATTGGATTTATTTTAGAAGCATAAAAGTTGCCTATTGGTCTGGAAGTTGCTGGACCACCTGACTAATAATATAAAGAGCAATGACCATGGAACTGCAGACCATTGGGCACTCACAATGGAAATGTGTGGAGGCTATGAGCACAACTTAGAAGATATATAGGGTGCACGCCTCCACTCCCCACCCCCCAAATGGGCCACCTTGTCTTATTTTCTTAAAAAGGTGTCAATCGTTTGTCCGCTTACCTTCATATTTAGCTATAATTTATGGCTGTTGGATTTTTTTTTTAACCACAATTGATTTTACAATACCGCAATGAAAGAATAATTCTCACCAATGAATTGGTTGGTGACAGACTGTACATCAGATATGTCTAATTAATTTTGGTCGACTGATCCAAATCGTAAACAGAAGGCTTCCTTAGGGATATGTTTAAAATTCGTGGAAACTTCGTTTATTTAGGTCAAAAAGTAGGCTAAAATTTATAACTGAGTTTATAATTCATGTTTAAAACTTATGGTAACAAATATACATGATCTGATTTTTGATCTTTATCGAGAAAAGTTCGGAGTAGTGGGAAAAAAAAATTAGGAAACATTTCGATTGACCGATTTTATCCAAACTTGGAATTTTCAGCGACAAATTTAATTTTCTCACTGAAAAATAACGATAGAGTAGCGATTGGTAACCAACCTATGACCGATGCCACCTAATGTTCATCCTAACGATAATAAGTATTCGTTACTATTTGGAAAGATTTATATTTAATCTACATTTTCTTAGACATTAAATGGATTTTTTTTTTTTATCTATCTACATTGTACAGTCTCCTTATTTCCACATCCTGAAGAAATATCATCAGGAGGCAACATCTTGACAAGATTTTCAACTTATTGTAATAACGCGAAATGTATAGATTTTTAGAATTAATTGAAACAGAAATGCCAAAGGATTTGCCAACTGAAAATAAGTTACAACCAACTTGCACTGGTTTCGCATTTACCAACTTGAATAAGTAAGTGGACTTTATTTAATTTAAATATATAATTTAATAATATTACTACATAACTGTCTGTTTTAAATTTTAAAAAAATTGTAAATTATCAACTAGTACATCATTATTAAAACATTATGGTTAAAGACCTGAAATGATGACCTTTAGGTTAGTGTCGGTTGTCAGAAATTGGGAATAGTTATGAAATGTTACTGTCTGAATGGAATACCTCATTATGAGATATGCATTTAAATTTGTTTCAAAACCAAATAAATTAAATAAAAATAATAATAATGAATATCTATAATAAATTTAACCTAATAAATTTGAATTAAACAATAAATTCGATTACATTATTCATTCAGTACTTATAGGTATTAAAAATTGGGATTTCAGATGTTCCTTATCTCATAATGCGTATAATATTATATGGGGAAAATCGCTTTATCTTAATAAATACACATTTCATAATGCAATCGAATTGTGTTCGATGTGTAATTTAGATAATTGAGATGAAAACTTTTATTACTTCAAAGCGATATGTCCCATACTAAGAGAATTGAGGAGGTCTGGGGAAAAGAGGCCCTTAGGTAAAATCTTTTTTTTGAGAAAACGTACATTGAATGTTATTTATTATTGAGTTTCAACAATAATCACTTTTAATACCATAGTTGTGGATGAGCTTGTAGCACATTTAACATAATTTTTATGAGTAAAATCATGTTAGATTTAAAAAAAAAAATGCAAATGTAACTAATTAACATTATAGGCCCTTTTTATGCAGAACTATATTTTAAATAATTTTGTGAACAACAATAATTCTACCTTTCAGTTTCCGTTTCTTACAGCCTTCTTCACTCGCAATATTATTATCAACATTATTTATTCACATACAGTAACAGTGCAGTAACAAACAATATCACAGCCACTCAAATGATATTCCCACCAAAAAGAAAAACAGCTGTTCAAAGAAAAACAATGTGCTGCCATCTATAGTTGATCTATTGAAATAAAATTTGGTCAGCATGTGCAGGAAGGTTAATTTGAAATGTCTTTGGGGAAAAAGGAAATATGATTCTATGGGTCCCTTTTCCCCAGACCTCCTCAATTTAGGGTTAAGTTGAAATATTTGAAGAAAAATTATTTAAATGAACTGGAGTTTGAGGTGTACTTAAATGGGAAATTTTGGAAGAATCTGGTGAATTATTTGTTAAACAGCATGAACAATACAGATATCAGCTTATAAAAGAATTAGGTATTATTGATTTAATTTATCTATATTATTATTATTATTATTATTATTATTATTATTATTATTATTATTAGTCATTCTTGTGGTTTTTGTTTCCTGTTATGTTTATATTTGAAAATGAATTTTATTTTATTTTCCTCTTACTTAGTTTGTTAGTCTTAATATGTAGGCCAATGTAAGGTATGATCTTGAAAATTCTTTTACTTTATTTTATTTTTTCTAGAAATGTGTAAAGTAGAGACAACTCCTCAGACGGTCTCAGTACTATAATTAATTTTAAAAGAAATTCTAATCTTGTTAATAAATAAAGATCTCTTATTATTATTACTATTATTAATAACTAATTTTTCCAAATCTAGCAATTTATACCACCCTGGCTGGCTGCTGTGTTAAGTTTATTGAAAAGCATTAGTGGAAGTTATAATTTCATTAAATAGTTAGTAAAATATATATTTTGAAACAATGAAGGAAAAAATATGGTCTTTAAACCAAACAAATGCCTAAACAATCTTTAGAACCAAAGATTTAAAAAAAATTCTTTAAGAAATTAGTAATATAGGGACATCTTAAAATTTCAAATTAGAGCAAAAAAAAAAAACAGTCATTCAGAATTAATTTCTTGCTTTTGAATATATGGAGATGGGTTCGCCGTGCCATCTTGGTATACTTATCACAATACTTCCTCTTACATAGAAGGAGAGAGCAGAGTTTTAAATCTCAGAAATATTAAATTGAAGTCAAATCTCTACAAGAATTGATAATAGCATAACGATGGATGAGAATCGGAAACCGGTGGGAAATGAATAAGCATACAATGACGGATAAAAATTACATGTTTTCTACTTTTAATTTCTACTTTCAAATACCTACAGTACTATTTGAACCTATTGCTTTTTGCTAAACACTTATTCTTTTTTTTGTTTTTTTAAGTGAAAATTCTGGTAGGAAACTTTCACACGACTAAATCTTACTACTGATAGCAATACTTTATCTAGAAACTCGGGGCCTCCAAATAGAGATTCAGCAATTAGACCTCAGCTGGGCCCATTGTACACCAAATTCCTAAATTACAATAAAATGACAAATTTTCTTTTCAACATCAAATTTTACTTATTTGTCCTCACATAAAATATAGAATTGATGAGAAGACAAGTACCACCAGGCAGTTAATTATAAATGATTGTAATCCAAGAAAAGAGCGTCCATAACATTCAACTATCCCCGAAATACTACCACAAATATCGCAAAACTAACCAAAAATAACATTTTTTGGAGAAAAATATTACAAATAAAAAATGGATAGGTCTATAAAAATAGCACGTTAGAATAACCAAAACGGTAATTGTTATAGTCAGTCGTTTTCGAGAAAATTTCCCCCCAAAAAATCTAAAATTACCAATTCCATAAAGTCGCAAATCCTGGTTAATCGATTTTTCTTAAAATTTGGAATTCTATCAGTTAGGAACTTGTACACTATACTGAAATGATACTTTTGAATAAAGTTTAATGCTACTGTTCCCCCATAACCCCCTCCCCCTAAAAAAAATCAATAAATATTTCTAATATTTAAAGAAAGTAGTAGGTATATAGTATCCTCAGGCTAGGAAGGCTGAGCTGGACAGGTCACTTGGCCAGGATGGGAGATACTGAAATCCCGAGGAAATTTTTGGAGGAAGTACTCCATCGGAATAGAAGAGCCGGTAGACCGAGGTTGAGATGGGCAGATGGTGTGACAGCCGATGCCGGAACCTACCGCATTGAGGAGGCCAGGACCTACCGCGGGTTCTAGCGCCATTTAGATAGATAGATAGTATTTTGCAGAAAATCGCGAAAAAAATATTTTTTTAAAAAACTCAGTAAAGTAGCATTTCTGGTTGATGGACATCGTCCGAAACCATCGTGTTCATATGTGGTGTTAGGTAAAGTTTGAGCTTCCTGTGATTTTCCGGTTTTTGTGATATTTTGTTCACACACACATAAATATACACCCAAACATAGAGACCATTCACTAAAACCTTTTTTTCATCCTCAGGGGCCCCCCCTCAAAACATGTATTTTCGGATAAAAACTCAATTTTTTTTCAATTTTAGGAGTAAGGGAAATTAAAAAAGTTGCTAAAAAGGATAGAGAAGGAAGAAGTCTCTCCCAGGATCTTTCTAAAATAAATTTCTCCTGAAATGTTTAAAATAAAAGTGTTAGAGAGGGAAAGGAATAGCTAAGCGGTTAGCGTACTGGATTCCCACGCGGAGGACCCCGGTTCGAGTCCAGCTGTGCTAGCCTTAGATTTTTTCTTCCTAGGATCCCTACAGCTCACTCTCTGTGATGGGGCACTGTTTGTCTGTACGAGAGGGGCACGTCCGGAGCTAGCAGTGCCATGAGAAGGCTCCGGGCGCCAATGACCACCCTAGCGTTAAAGCGCCTTAAAGTAAAAAAAACAAAATCATGGTGTGAAACACTCACACAACTTTCTCTTACTCCAGTACTCAAAATTATAATTGACAAATTTTATAGTTAGTGTACCAAATTTAATGAAATTCGTCGAAAAGTGAAACACTGTCCAGTAAAACTGTCCGGTTTACTAATTTCCTTGAAACTCGGAATTTGGGTCATATATTAATTTCTAGTTATTTCAATTTGGATGACAGAATTGTATAATCAACTGTGATAGCATTTTAAAGAAAAACATAACCCCCCTCCCCCAAAAGTCCCCTTAAATGAATTTATCATGGGAAAAGTTTCAAATAAAAGTTGTAGCTCTTTATATGTATAGTTAACAACGCTGGTTTAAAGAAAATCGTTGGAGCCATTTTCGAGAAAATACCAGAAAACTGGAAATTATATTTCAGTAAAAACGCACTTCCGGTTATCTATTTTTTTTCACACTCGGAATTTCAACAACATATTTAATTCTAATTAACATTATTTAGATGACAGAATTGTCTAATATACTGAAACAGCAGTTAAGATGAAAACCTAACCCCACCCCTCCCCCAGAAGTGCCCTTAAATGAATTTCCTGGAGAAATGTTACAAATAAAAGTTGTAGCTCTTTGTATGTGTAGTTGATATAGCAAGTTTAAAGAAAATCTTCGAGCCATTTTTTGAGAAAATTGCAAAAACGTAAAAAAAAAACTAGTAAAGTGGTACTTCCGGTTCACAAATTTTGACAGATAACGCAGAATCAGATCGCATGGTGATACCTAAACGGAATATTAAGTTTCAGTTTTCTACGGTTTTTCGTTTTGAGCTATGCTGTTCACACACACACACACACACACACAGACCATTTGCTAAAAACCACTTTTGTGGATTCAGGGGACCTCGAAACAGATATTTCCGGTGAAAACTCGATATCGAAAATTTGACACGATTACAATACTTCCTCTTACTAGGAGTAAGAGAAAATAAATTCCTCTTACCAGAAGTAAGAGAGATTGGGTTTCTCTTAAAAGTTACTTATATCTCCAGCTATATATATAATAATGAAAGTAACTACGTAATTATTTCAAGAAAATTTGCCAGAATTTTCAAGGGAATTGGAGTAACAAAAAATTGAATGAGTTTTTGAAACTAGAAATGGTTTCAAACAATTATTAAAAGAATTTGCCCTGTAATCTACAAAACTTCTTGAAACAAACCAAGTTTTAATCTAATTGAAGTAAGAGCAAGTTCCAACAAGTAGGGGGAGGGAAATGAAGTATTTTATCTGGACATTATTTTTGCCTGCTCTTATAATCTGGTGATGTTTTCATTCCTCTTTTATGAACTCCCGGAGATAAAAGATACGATAAGAAAAACAAACTTTTTATTATTTTTTTTTTTTTTTACAATCTTCTTCAATCTCCTTTACAATCATTCTTTCCTTGTTTTAGTGCTATAAGAAGAAAAGAGTCAAATTTTTTGGAAATCTAATTTTAATCGAAAATACACTTTTATTGAAAGAAAAAAAAAATCTAGTGTGAAATACTCACACAACTTTCTCTCACTCCAGTTCTGAAAATTGTAAAAGACAAATTTTATATTTTGCGTAACAAATTTAATGAAATTTGTCGAAAACTGAAAAACTGATCAGTTAAAGCGCACTTCCGGTTTACTAGTTTTCTATTTATTTTTATATAATTTTGTTTGGATGATTAGAATTGTATAATCAACTATGGTAGCACTTTAGTGACAAACATAACACCACACCTCCCCCTAAAAATGCCCTTAAATGAATTTTTCGAGGGATATGTTATAATAATAACTTGTAGATCTTTGTATGTTTAGTGTACATACGTAGTTTCAAGAAAATCGTCTGATTAATTTTTGGGAATATCGCGAAAAAGTGAAAAAAATCATTTAGTAAAGTGGTAAAAGTAAGCGCACTTTTCCGGTCATCCGGAACTCGGAATTTTGAACAACATCTTTAATTCTAATTAACATTATTTAGATGACAGAATTGTCTCTAATAAACTGAAATAGTACTTTAGATAAAAACCTAACCCCATTCCTCTCCCAAAAGTGCCCTTAAATGAATTTTCTCGGAGAAATGTTTCAAATAAAAGTTGTAGCTCTTTGTAAATGTAGTTGACACACTAAGTTTGAAGAAAATCGTCGGAGCCATTTTTGAGAAAATCGCAAAAAAGTAAAAAAAACAACTAGTAATCTGGTACTTCCGGTATAGGAATTTTGGCAGATAATACACTGTCAGATCCCATGGTGAGACCAAAACGGAATATCAAGTTTCAAGTTCCAACGGTTTTTCGTTTTTGAGCTATGCTGTTCACATATATACATACATACCCACGCACACACAAACACACACCTTTTGCTAAAAAAAACAAAAAAAAAACACTTATTTGAATTCAGGGGACCTCAAAACAGATATCTCCGGTGAAAACTCGATATCGAAAATTTGACACGATTACTAGGAGTATGAGAAAGTAAAAATATTTTTTTTTTTAATCGAATGTTTTTGAGTATGTGTGTATATTTTGTGAACAGAGTATCTGAAAAACGAAAAATTGCAGGAAGATTAAAGTTGTTATCTCATTTTAGGTACTATCCAATCAATCACATTTGGCCTAAGCAGGTTTCGAACAAATTTCATCAATCCGAAGCAATATGATTTTGCTGAATATTTTTACCCCTTTTTTTTTTCTTCAGTTTTTTCGCGATTTTCTTTGAAAAGTGTTCCAATCAATTTTCTTTAATCTTGGAATGCTATGTCCTCGCGCTTGATCTAGAGCCTTTTGTGCGAGAATTCAGGGTTCGATTCCCGTAAGGGCAAAGTCGGCGTTGACCCAGCACGTTATGAAAAGTGGAAAGCTACAGGTAGTAGCGCCCTGAGTAGAAGGCCGGAACTAAACGGCGTGGGAACTGCGGCGTGCTTACCACAACACGCCCCCTATTCAAATCGCTGTCTGGCAAGCCTTGGCTCTTCATGTACTGTTGCGCCAAAGGGTTTTTTTTTGGAATGCTTATTTGGACCCCGTTGTAAAACCCCAAGACTTTTATAGTAAAGTAAACGTAAAGTAATGCCCATTTTTTCAGGCGGGCTTAACGTCCAACTACCAAATTAGGTGTCGTGGACGGGGGCGGAAGTACCTACTTTATTGTTTACATTTTTCATACTAATATAAAATTTAGCAGTTATACCCCGGGACTTCGAACTGGGGTCCTCCCAGTTACAAGTCCATGCTCATAACCACTACACTAACACCCGCCTCCACAAGACTTTTATATGAAAGACATTTTATTTAGAAAAATTTGATTTTTGGAGATTCTGGACGGCCTTTGAATTAACCGTAAATTTAAAATTCCGTTACAAGTTTAGCTAAGGACTAGAGACATAGGAGTGCTGCTTTGCAACTCACTTTCAGGAATACAAGAGATTATTCTCTACTATCTTGTTTAAATTTCCAAAACTCTGTCTTGACTTATATCTTCATAAACTTCCATGATTTATGATGAGGTTAATAATTTGGTGAATACTTATACGTGTTACCATCATCTGTAGTTTTAAATTTTCGTTTCCACAATGTTGATCAATAGTCCCTCATCTCTGCAGCATCTTCAATGATAATGGAGTGAGGTCGGAGATGGGTTGCTTCCCTCTCTCACCAACCTAGTTAGCCGGAGTTGTGCTTTACCATAAAACTGACCATCCCTTCCTAAGGAGAACTTAATTATATATACAGTGTTTTTTAAGCCGATGACAAAATACCAAGCACTAACGATTAGGAAGAGCGGGAGTTGTGCTCATGGCCCATCCTGGAGGGGGGAAAAATATATATATATATTAGCGGAGTTTTAGGGCCGGACTGACATCTCTTTTGTAAGAGTTAATTTAATTGCAAAACTTTGTACAAACTCTCTGTTCAAAAGCCCTAACTAAATAAAATAATAATCTAAAAAACGGGACTTACCTAAGTTTTTTCTTTTTTTCAACTTAATAAGCTTTTATTATTTTTTTTTATTAAAAACTGCTGTTAATTTTATTCTAAATTTTTTTTTTTTTTTTTTTTTTTTATCTTTTTATTTAGAATTTTACAACTACATGCTCTGCATGTAACAAGTAAAAATGATCAATGTACATATAAAAGAGGCGTGATTGGTGTGAATGATAAGTTATCCAGTGATAACTATCATTAGATGCCCAAGAGGTCGCGGGGCCAACGACGCTTCAGTCGTCTTGGAGGATTACCCGGAAGTGAATTTGAAGAGAGAGCGTGGACTAGAGGATTAGGATGGAGGGAGAGATTACCATGGAATTTGAGATATTTGGATTTTGCTAGGGTGTGAATAAATGGAATCTTCAAGTCAGTATGAATTGTTTTGTTTGAGACATAAAAAGGAGCATCGACGATACGTCGTAGGATCTTGGATTGGAGAGTTTGGAGTCTGTTGAGATTATTTCTCTTTGCAGTCCCATAAAGTTCCAGTCCGTAATTCCAAATTGGTGCGAGGAGAGCGGTATAAAGTCGTCTTTTATTTTGTAGAGTCAGTTTAGAGCGTTTGTCAAGAAATCGGCAGAGAAGTCTGAAACGTTGGTTAAAGGAAGTTCGTTTGAGTCTAGTATGGGGGGTCCAAGTCAGACGTTTGTCTAAGTAAAGTCCCAGATAACGAACATGGTCTGCAGGTGGTATAAGAGTATTGTAGAGATTGACTGGAGAGATTACTTTTTTATTTAGAGTGAATACTATAAATTTAGATTTGTTCGTGTTGATTTTTATTTTCCATTTGGTTAGCCAAGTTTCTAATAATTGAAGATGACATTGAAGAATACGTTTGGAAATTACAGGATCTTTGTGAGGTGAAAGGATTGCTGTATCATCGGCATAAGTAAAGATGGTCGTATTGGGATGTGTGGGGATATCAGCAGTGTAAATTGAATAAAGTATAGGGGCCAGGATATACTGCCTTGTGGCACGCCAGCAAGAATAGGATAAACCGGTGAGGTAGATGATTCTTGAGTAACTTGGAAGAAGCGGTCTGTTAAATATGATTTGAGAATGAGATAGTAAGTATGGGGTAAAATGCCTTTGAGCTTCCATAACAAGCCTTCGTGCCATACACAATCAAACGCCCTTGACACGTCCAAGAATACACCAGCGCAGTATTGCTTCCGCTCGAGGGAAGTAGCGATGACATCTACAACGCGATGTGCTTGTTGAATGGTGGAGTGTCCACTACGGAATCCAAACTGGTGGTGAGGGATAATTTGGAGAGAGTCTAGTAATGGTTGAAGGCGTAAAAGAAGTATCTTTTCGAATATTTTTCCTAAAATAGGTAGCAGGCTTATGGGTCGGTAAGAGCTTGGGAGATGTGTAGGTTTGTTTGGTTTAAGAATCATGCGCACGGAAGCAAATTTCCAAAGGATAGGAAAGTATGTAGTTCTAAATATTGCATTGTAGAGAGCAGTTAGATATACGATGGCCTTGCGGGGAAGTTGACGAATAATATTTGAAGTTATTAAATCGTAACCAGGGCTCTTTTTCTTAGGGAGGTTAGTGATGATTTGTGTTACTTCAGAAGGAGTAATGGGTTTAGGAGGAAGTGAGAGAGGTAATGGGATGTCAAGTTCACTGGTGACATTAGAAATGTGTTCTGCATCTTGAATGTCGGAGTTTGGGATAAATACAGTGGTGAGATACGAAGCTAGAAGATTAGCTTTTTCTGTGTCTGTTTTAGCCCAAGTACCGTTGTCATGGCGTAGAGGCGCTGAGGCTATTCGGTATTTGAGCAGTCGTCTTGTAGCGTCCCACATGGAGTTATCGTCAGTTGTTAGAGATGCGGTGTAATTGGCGTATTGGTTGTTGTAATATTTGTGAAGTTCATTGTTTAGTTGTCTGGTAAGTACGTTAAGTGAGTGTTTGTGTGACGGGTACCGAGTGCGCTGCCAGAGAGCTCTTGCCCGTCGCTTCCTCGTAATAAGCATCCTTAAATGTAGAGGTAGGTTATAGGGGGTAGAATTTGTCTGGTTAGTCGAAAAGTTTGTTGTGGCTTGCCATATGCTTTGCTGTATCACTTGAGTCAGATGTTGAACATTTGAGTCTATTTCATTAGGCGTTTTAAGTGAAGTTTTCAAGTTGAGTTTAAGTTCTAGTAGATTTTTGAAGAGATTCCAGTCTATCGGTCCGTTAATCAGAGTTTGTTTCGGAGGAGTCGCTTTGGGGTAAATATCCATGGATAGTATTACTGGACTATGATCGGATGAAAGATCAGGTAGTGTATATGATTCAATAAAGATTGAGGATATATTTGAGCAAACAAAAAAGTCAAGGAGATCTGGGAGTTTATTTAAGGAAGTAGGCCAGTAGGTGGGGTGTGAGGGAGTAACACAGGAGAGATTAGTTTGAAGTAAGGTATTGTAAAGGATGCGGCCTCTGGGGTTAGCTACGCGGCTGCCCCAGAGAGGATGTTTTGAATTGAAATCGCCACCGCAGATGAATCGGGATCCTAAGGATTGGAAGAAGGATAGAAACTGATCAGAGGTGATGACATGGTTGGGTGGGCAATACACTGCAGCTATATTATAATTAAATGGTTCCGAAAGTAAGGAGATTACAGTCGGCTGGAGATAGTTTGTTGAGGTGTAAGGAATTAGAAAATGAGCTAGTTTCTTGCGAATTAATATTGCAGAGCCACCATGAGCTGTTCCATCTGGATGATTAGTCCTGTAGAGCGTATATCCGTTAATACAAAAATATGATTTGTCAGTAAAGTGAGTCTCAGTGATAAGAGCTATGTCAATTCGTTTGTCATGAAGTAATATGTCTAGTTCTTGTTTATGTCTAGTAAGTCCGTTGGCATTCCACAGGAGAATAGTGAGAGAGTGTTGGTTAAGCGGCATTAGGGAGCTAGGCGAGGAAGTAGAGTATTCACTACCGAGGTTAAGAGGCTTATAAGAGGATTGATAAGGGTTTTGAAGTCTGAAAGAAAGGAGTTAAGGAGAGAAGATATATCAGGCGATGAGGTAGATGTGGACGGCTGTGCGAAAGACTGAGCAGGTGCAAGCCCCGCGACCACCTGAGAATATGTAGATCTATTGTTGTTGTGTTTTGTCTGGCTTGAATTCTTGAGTGGCGGGAAGTCAGTAGGTTGATTAGCTGCAGAGTATCCTGGGTTTGACAATGAGAAGCATACTGGTTTGATGGATGGCTCTATACTGGGGGTGTCCTCTTGGCTCGTTGGAGTTCTCTATATATTGCGTAGCCTTTGTAATTGGCGGGATGTTCGCCATTGCATAATACACATTTGGCGGGAGTGTTGCGTTGCTTGGTACACTCTGGTGTGAAATGCTCTCCTGCGCACTTCACACATCGAGGTCGATGTTGGCAATAGGACTTGCTATGTCCATATTCTTGACAGCGTTTACACTGAATGATCAGACGCTGCTTGTGTGGCTCTTCTACTTTAATTTTGGTAAAACATAATACTTCGATATCAAAGATATGTTTATTATTGGCATTAGGTTCGAGATCCACGAAGAATAGGGGTAAAGACTGCTTGGTGACTGGATGGATTACTGGTGACACATTGCGTACAGTATGGCCCAGTTCTGCTAGTTGTTGTTTTATAAGTTCAGATGGTGTGGAATGGTGCAGATGTCTGATTACCACACGATAAGCTTTATCTTGCTGCAGCTGATATGTATGGTATTCAGCTCTTTTGTCGTTTAGATAATGTATGATACCCCTATAGCTATCTATGGTGTTGGCATTAACAATTAGATCAGTGATCCGAGCTTTACAAGCAAAGCTGTCGGCTCCGACTAATTCTGAGAGAGCTTTGCAGAGGTCGGCATACCTAGTTACGTTTTTAATGTAAATAGGCGGTGGTTTATGGACGCGTGGTGGTGCTGAAGCTGTAGCTGTCGTTTCCATTTCATCTGTTACGGCAATAGGTGAAAAAGGATTGTACGTTAGGACTCCTGGTGGGGCTGTTATTGTTTCGTTTAAGGAGGGATCACTGTTTAGTTGATGGCTGGTTCCTGAAGGTTGATAATTGTTGATGGCAGTCTGGGGTAAGTTGTCTGTTTGTATGTTATTTGCTGATTTATTTTTCTTAGTAGCCATTGTGGCTTGTGAACCCTTCTTATTTTTTGGAGGAGAAATGTTGAATGTTTTTTGCTTTCTTTTTAAGGAATTAATAGTGCTAGAAGTGGTTGACTCATCTGAGGAGCTGATGTATGGTTCAACATTAAGAACCATCAGAGACGTAAATTAAATATAAATAAATAAATGAAATAATACAATATCACTTAAATAAAGAATAATGAATAGATAACTAATAGAAATAAAAAAGAGAATTAATAAAATTATCTTACAAGAAATAATTTTTTTTTTTTTTTTTCACTTAATAGTTTGTAAAATGTCACAAAAGGTACTCACTTATAGGTTAGTTATTTATCATTTCAATTTTAGTTCTTAATAAAATAAACTTCAAAAGTTGATTATTGTTCACTTATAAGTATGTAAATAACACATCAGTTTGTAATAAGAAGCACTAATTTACACTCTTTCAAGCACTAGAAATTACACTTAAAATGTAGACAAATTTTAAGTAACTTGTTTACATTTGCTGTCAGCTGATTT
>JAAEAF010005594.1:0-10435 GCA_011037195.1 Triatoma infestans
AGTTCATGAACCTTGTTAGCATTGTCTAGCCCTTCTTCTCACAGGGGAAGATTTGAACGAACAATTAGAAGACATTGCTTCAAGAACAGTCTGAAACAGACACCGAAGCAGAACACTTCAGGAATCAGTACCAGATATAAGTTGAAACATAAGAGTTTATTCCAATTAATTTTAGCATACTTATAAGCATATTATTGTGATATTGCAAAGATTAAATTCTTTTAAAGAATAATATATTTATTTCAAAACAGTGATGCTCTCTTGATTATTACTAATACTTCTTTCTTAAACATATATACTCACAAACCCCTTTACAAAACCGCTCAAGCCACCACAAGCTACCACTACTATAACACATCCACACCAATAACATTTCATGTCCTTGTCGCAATATCTCATAGCACAAATGTGCTCGGGAAACTGCGGCATTCTTGTATAAGCTAACCGTGATCCTGACTAAACTGATTTCTAGAGTCGTCAATTTTTCAGAGATTATCCCCTGACAAGCAACTGGACAGTTGTCTTTCCTCCAAAGAATGGCCTGTTCGATAAAAATGTTAAAATTCTATAGAATTGGATGAAGCTGTATTTGAGGAAATTAACATTCTAAAGCCTGGCAAGAATATGTCCCGCCTTTATAATATCTGCATGAAGTATAGTTTTAGTATTTTATCCGTCGTAGCATGGATATTGATTTTCTTCCTAACCGGTTTCGGATTTTCATCCATGGTCAGAGCAAATTCACCAAGTTCATGTAGAGGAGTTACGTAAACGTAATGTTTCTGTTACACTCACACTTGTTGGTTGTTGTGTGGTGGAGGTGTTGGATGTGCTGGTGGTTATAAGGTTATATGGTTATAAGGATATGTGGTTTAAACACACATTAAACACACACACATAGTAACATGACTTTATAACCTCCTCATATAATTATATACAACCAACAAACCAACAAGTGTTGAGTGTAATAGAAACATTACGTTGATATGAATTCTCTACACGAATTTTTAAATTTGCTCTGACGATGGATGAAAATCCGAAACCAGTTAGGAAGAAAATCAATATGCTTGCTACGACGGATAAAATACCAGATGTTATTCAACATTGCGGACCCATCTACTTAAATAAGTATATTTTTGTTAATATTCCGACTTTGAGTTAATATTTTTTTGTTAATTGAGTGGATAATTAATAAGTAACAATTAAAACTGTGAGAGTTGCAGTAAGATTAAGTATTTCGTATTACTCAACACAAATTACTCAACACAATTTTTTTTTTTTTAAGTATATCGCATTACTGGTGCATAAAGATGCAAAACATTTTTCGCAGCAAATTTTATTTGTTTATCGTATGAAACTTTAAAGTTGCGTCATTTAAAAAAATCCATATTTTGAAAGTGGAGTATTAATATTTAAAGCAGAAAA
Source organism: Triatoma infestans (assembly GCA_011037195.1). Taxonomy (NCBI): domain Eukaryota; kingdom Metazoa; phylum Arthropoda; class Insecta; order Hemiptera; family Reduviidae; genus Triatoma; species Triatoma infestans. Next base: position 1,426 of record JAAEAF010005594.1, read on the forward strand.
AAATGTTGTGGGTTGTGAAATAAGGAAATCTTGCAAAAAATTCATTCTTCATTAGCAACGGTTTGTTTATATAAAGATTATTTACATTTTTCTCATTTCACCAGTTCATTTCATCTAGAAAATTAATTTGTGTTAAAAATTATATTCAACTTTATTTTTATGCATGAAAGAACTTTGATGAATTATTATGCTGATTAAAATAAAAAATTTTATAATTTATTTTTTTTCTTTCAAGCAAGTTTTTATATTGTAGAGAATCTCGAGACTTATTATTGTTCCAAATGAAGGCAAGCTTCTACTGCCATCTTATTCGACTGATAATTTTTCATTTCAGCGCTGGTTGAAGAAATTTTAACAACTTCATGTTATAAAATTTCGAATTGTTCATGATTGTCACCCAAGGAATTTAAACATAATCCTTTTTACCAAATTCATATATTTTCCCGCATCGATCAGTTCACAGGTGATGAACGTCGATGGAAGGAACAAATTTTAGATATCAAATAACTTTAGAATTTTTTTTTTTTTCAAACCGTAGGGAATTGTTTCATACAAACAGTAAGAATGAAAGAGTTTATTGAATAAAATTAAAATTTCCCAACTAGTCTCAGGGCTAGTACAGAATATTATGTTTTAAGAAGATATTATTCAAATCGGGCATTTGTTTTCAACCCCATTTTGCTTATTAATATGATGGTTTGTAAATATTCTTGTTTATCAAATAGCAAATACTTAAAGAGAATGGGTTCACTCAGCCAAAAAATGATCTATCAGTCATGTTTTTTCGCGTGAGTATTATATAACGAACACTAGGAGTTCCTCTTCGCATTATAAGGGGTACCAACTCAGTTGACTAAGCACTGTCAGTTGGACATCTATCCACAAAGCTTGTCAGAATAGTCCGGCTCTTTTTATATAATAAAATTTTCGTAGAGCTATAACTCCAAAGTCTCTTCTAGATGATGATCTATCATCCTTTGTAAACTAGTCATCATTTCATTCTGCCAGTTAGATATATTTGCTATGATATTCGAATCAAGTTCACAAGAATAACTTGAAGCTTAATTTTATAATGGATGAGTTAGGTGGAGAGAATTTGTCTGATTATGAAACACTGGTTAACACTGGTTAACTATGTATAATAATAATGAGTGACACTGTCTGCCTGGCCTTTACTCTTGTAATGATACTGTATGGTAGAGTGGAAAACGGGAAATGACACGTAGTGATTGGCTGTATGAGCTCAGTAGTATAAACTGTACTGAACTGTCTATCTCTGGACTGTCCGTCCAGAGACGCTATATATATATATGTTTCTCCCACTCCAATCCGAGATAGTGGTTGGGTCGTTTCTCTTCTCTTTACTCTCTTTGGTTGCTGATCTCTCTTTGGTTGCTGTTACACTTTGGAAATCCAAGTTTAAACAAAAATACAATTTTTTTAATAATTTATGAAGCCGATATTTTGGGAAGGCGATAATAGGGCAAACTAAGAATTTTAAGACAGTATCTAAAATGTAAAAACCTTAATAAGATTGTCGATGTTTCAATAGAAAGCATATAATTAGGGATCACTGTAGGCAATCTGAAAAATTTTGTAATGGAAAAATCTTTGAAATTTTTTTACTACATCATACCTTTAAAAGCCACAAACCCGATAGGCCTAACAAACCACGGTACGGGAAATTGCATTAAGAAAAATATATTTAGCCGAAGGCTAACATTGATTTTAGTATGAAATCAGACCGAAACCAGTAAATCTCGAATTCGGTCGAAGAGCTCCTATCTTACAATTAAGATGTCATAGACAATTGAGTAGTTAACAACCACTTCCAGCAGGTGAACCTCTGTCAAGCCAACGTTCAAAGAAACATGCTTACTTCCCAAATACAATAATTTTCAATTTGTTTAAGTTTAAGGTTAAATTCCAGGGCTCCTAGTAGGATTCTAAAATTTTAATTATTTTTTTTAAGAGTAGCGGGGTTATCCGCTAAAATTACCACATAGTTGGCATAAAATCATTTACGGGGGTCATTCAATAAGCAACGAGACAAATCGCTGTATCTCAGCAATGGTTTGTTTAATCAATACAGTAGTTTCAGTCCATCAAATTGGCACACTTGTACTTCGTTTCTCATCAGCTGTTCGAGAGTATTTGGTAAGCATAACCTCAAATGTATTCAGTTAACAATGGCGAGTCTGCTCGAGCATTGCACCTCGGAATAACAACATTCAGTGATTAGGTGTCTAGTTGCAGAGGGTATCAAAGGTAGTGAAATACACGAAAGAATGTTGAAAGTGTACGGGAATAATTGTTTGAACCGTTCGAACGTTTACAATTGGGTAGAACAGTTTAAAAGTGGCCGTTCAAGTGTCTGTGACGAGCAAAGAAGTGGAGGACCGGTTGAAGTTGCAACTTTCTCCTACGAATCTCGCTTTAAAGCGTTAGTTCAGGACAGCTGATAACTGATGAAGTGCACGGTGTTCGAACTGTCCATAACATTATTCAGAATAAGCTGCAGTACAAGTCAACTTGTGCGAGATAGTCTCCAGGCCAATTATGGACGCTCACAAAGAAAGTGGTGTGGGAGAGTGTTCCACATCCCCCCTACAGCTCTGACCTCGCCCCATCGGACTTCCATTTGTTTGGACCCCTTAAAGAGGCTCTACGTAGGAAACATTGAAGAAGTTAAAAATCAGGTGCAACAGTGGCTTTGAAATCAACCCAAAGAATTTTATGCCACAAATTAGAAGAACGATAGAACAAGTGTATAAATGTTGCTGGGGACTATGTTGAAAAGTAGCCAAAGTTTTGTATTGATTAAATAAATCGTTTTTGAACTACAGCGATTTATCTCGTTACTTATTGAACGGCCCTCATATTTGCCTTATTCAATATATATATTCTTATTTATATATAAAGCCTTAGCAGTTACAATGAACATTAGAATTATTTCTGTTCCTTGAAAACAATGAAGCAGTTTATTGATCATCAAATTAATAATCTGAAAAATGGCATGGAATATACGGATGTTGTGAGAAGCTGTTTCTTTGTCTCTCTTTATTTTTTTCAATTAAATGATTCATCCTCAACCCTATTTTACCTAATTTGCTGGTTTGAGAGCATAACTCTGTATCTTCCTTGCAAATAGCCATTATTGGATGGAGATCGATTTCACCGAATTCGTAGAATCTCCTTAAAACTAAACAAACAAAAAAAAAGGAAAAAATATGCAATGAGTACACTGATGGGTCGATGAGTCCAAGTGTACGAATATCATCATGTGGCTTAGCCATCAGCGAACTCAAATATGCCTAAAGATTAAAACCCATTTTCAAAACACAGAAACAAACATGTACATCCGAAAACACATTTAATTCTTTATCTTGATTTAAATATTATGGCAGAGATGCTAAAAATGCTTGCCCTGAAAGTTATAAAAAGTAATTAATTTTAATTCCTTTAATGTAACAATTAAATTATTTATTGCCATTTTTTATTATTATTGTTTGTGTGGCTCAATAAATATGCATTCATAAGTGAAAATATGCGGAAAATATTTAACTGAAAAATCTTTCGAATTTAAAAGGGAATTTTTCTTCGACGATTCTTGTTAAAACATTAAGTAAAATTGATGAAATATTATACTTATTAACCATTAATTTATATATAACATAAGGACCTCACAATTAATTTCATAGGTCAGTGCATATTAAATTCATAGAAGTTGTGTTATGCAATAATGGAAATAACAAAGTCATGGAAGTATTATCGATTTATCAGCTTTAGATGAAATATTAAAATACTAAATGAAAAATAATTAGTGATCATAAATATAAAACATTATAATCTAATCATGGGAAAAGAAAAGTTTTTTTAACTGGGATGTTAATAAATTGAGTAGAATACTACCCCCAGGGAATCACCTCACTGCCAAACTATGCCAGCGTTATTCTTTTTTAATTATTAGGACAATGGAGTTCTTTGCGAGAAAAATAAATTCTATGCATAAAAAAGTTTTAGAAGAAGGTCAAGTTTTCCAAAACTCCAAAAACTTCAGCATTAAATTTTCAATTGTTTAATCAACTGTAAATAACCTATGCAAATAGTGTTGAAAACTTGGCTTCCCTTATCTTCTGAAATTTAAACACCTTTTTCAATTCTGTTCGGACTCGTTTTGGAAACATGGAAACCCTTTTCTACTTTCTCTTATCGCTCGCTTGTAGAGTAAGTATTGCATTCTGTCCCTGCCATATCAATGGCGCTGCAATTCGTAACTTACCTCGGCCATCTGTTTTTCAGGTCCACTAGAATTATTCTACTTCTGCGGCATCCAGTTTTCATGCTTGTAGAAAAGATCTCACATTCTACGTATCTTATTATATTCACCATCTCATTTAGGCCTTCACAAACTCTTGGGCTAATCCACTCTGATCATCACCATATTTCTCGACTCTACTTCATTCTCATCCTTTTAGTCACGGCACTGCTCATTACAAGATTCCCAGGCTAGATCACATTTATTTTCTTCCAAGAGACAGATGGGCATTCTTCATGTTGGTTTTTCTTCTCTATTACCGAATGATATTCTTTTCTAAGATCTACATCATCTCTGCTCTTGTCGTAAGTTTTGAAAAACATCTGACGGTTCAACCAGGAGTCACCATTTAAAATCTCTCTCTCTCTCTCTCGCCCTCTCCCTGGCGCTACGGCTCTGAAAGGACATCGATCGGCCTGCTTTGTCAGCCAGTCTTTTTCGACTTCTTCGAGCCATCTCATTCTAGGCTACCACTTTGACGGCACCCTTTTGGAATGCCTTCAAGCATTTTCCTCGGCAAGAACCACTTCAAGTATCTCGATAAGTACCTCTCAAGTATAAAAAAATTAGCTAAAACATATCACATTTTTAGGTGACTTTTTTACACTTCTTCTCTAATCTGTTATACTTACATTTTGTATATTTATTAAGAAACAAAGGATCTAATCATTCCGTAGGAACTTCCTGTGTTGCAAGACAAATGAAATGTACCAAGAGTTTTTCAAAATTTTCTTATCTTCTCCATTTTCTTTATTCTTTCCCCGTCCACCTGTTTTTATCCAATGTCCCCGAATTTCACCTGAGGTTATTACTGACCCCCGTGTCTTTATAGCGCCCACCAGGGGACAGTATCGCCTACTTTGGAAATTACTATACTAAACCAAGAACCGAAAGGAATTACAACATCAATGATTATGATTTTTAAAAAAATCTGTACACTAGTTTCACTTACTGGGTATTAATACAATTATAAAATTGACAAATACTTTTTAAACTTGAAATTTGCACACAAATTTATTAAATTTATTTAAATTTGTTATAAGAAAAATATAGTGGTAGTGAATATATTTGGTTCATTGCATATAATATGACGACTTTGTAGTCTCGAAGACAGCACTCTCATCAAATCTGAATAATACTGAAACATAATAAATAATACAGATCTCTCTGATCTCATTTTTCCAGAAACATGTTTTAAATTAATAATCATAGATAGATTTTTGATAGGCTTTATCTATGTTGTTAGTATACCCAGTTTTAAGGAAATCAATAGAGTCACTTTTGATAAAGTTCCAAGTAACTCAAAAACCTATAATCACATATCCGGTTAAACAATTTTCATAAAATTTGGAATTCCGACAACGCTTTTATGCCTCTCTTAATTATATGGCACAACAAAATTTGAAGGGAGTGGCACTTTCTAAAGTCACTCTCTAGATCACGTTTGCTGCTCTCCCAGAAACCTCAAGAAAAATCGAGTTCCCGGGAAAAAAATGTTTGAAATAAAAGTGATAGGCATTTATATGTACAGTTTGTGAACAAAATTTAGAGAAAATCGTTTCGAGGGTTTTCAGAAATTTGAGAAAAAAAATGTAAAGTCCCACTTCCCGATTGATGGATTTTAATCGAAGTGTAGTGGAATCGTTTATTGGATGATCTGATCCCACCGTGATACTACAAGATGTAGTGGAATCGTTTAATGTGATTCCTGAGGTATGTAGTAGATGTCTTGAAGAGGGCGGAAGTTAGTTTAGAGATTTTTGGAAGTTAGTGCTCGAATTATTAACACGGATTTTATAAAAGTAGACTGTAACAACTGTGAACAATAATTTAAACGTAAAAAAAGGTAACTATTAACAAGAAATACTTAAAAATAAATAGAAGATTAGAATGATTAAGATAAATGAACTAAGATGCACAACTAAGGTAATAAGTATAAATAAAAACTGTATAGGGACGCGTAAACTGCTGCTCGTATATGAAGACGTTCTGAAGTATAATCGTATATTCATGCCCTCTTCCAATCGGGCGAAGTTTATATATTAGTGTTGGCCCCACTCACACTAAGACATCTGTCCTAGTGTGCGACCTTGTGCGATCTTGGTTAGTTTGGTGACCACCGAATTAGGTCAGTGGCCAGCCTTAGCGGTGCTTGCTTTGATGACAGCAGCTGACTACCGATTTAGGTCAGTGGCCAGCCTTAGCGGTGCTTGCTTTGATGTAGTGGTATTTACCCATGGTTTGTTTGTTTGCCCGCGGCCTTTTCTTGAAGTCAGGCAGCTGGCTAGGCCACTAGTTGTGAATTATTCTTTCTTTGTTATTATTGTGAAGGTTTGACATTGCAATGACCTTGCCATGTCATTACAGAAGCCTTATTGTCAGATGCGACCTAGACGGAATATTAGGTTAAGCTGCGCCTTTTTTTGTTTTCACGATTTTGTTCACCCACTCCACACCATTGGCTAAAAATTGTTTCCATACTGAGTAGACCTCAATCTTGTAATTCACGTAAAAATTTAAGGCCAAAAAATTTCCGCTATAGTGTTTTCCCTTAAAGCGATGGTTAACGATTAATCATGTTTAATACATAGCCATTGTGCATGACTAACAATCAGTACGATTAAGTCCAATTATCTGCGATTAATCACTAGTCTCGAATAATTTTTTCAGTTTTCATGACTAATGTTGAAACAGATTTTGTACAACTGTGGGGGAGAAAGATGAAATTTCTTTCCTGTAGATGTCGTGTACAGCGTTTTATGTTCCTTAAACTGATGCCAAGATGAAGGTAGTTTCAAATCGACCGTTTCCAACTCCAATTCTTTTAGAAGTTTAATAATCTTAGATAGTTCTCGCAAGGTTATTTGCTCTTGCAACACCCGCTATATACTATCTAATAGTGCCTCTAGATTTGTTGTGGTGGTTGGCTGTGGGATTGGTTGTGGTGGTGGTTGTGGTGATTGGTTGTGGTGGTGGTTGGTTGTGGAATTGTGCTGGTTGGTTGTGGTGGTGAAACTAAGTTAGCTCTGTGCGAGTCTGTGTTGTCACACTGTCTAAAAAAACGCATCCTGAAGATGGGCGAACGTCCGAAACCGGTCGGTGACCACAAAATGAAGCAGGCTACCACGGAAAATGTCTCTGATGCTCTGGTGTCTCTAGATGTTAGCTCGCAGTCCATCAGAAAGTACATATATTGGAATCTTCTTATTTACCATACAGTTTCTGTAAGTGTTATCGCTTTCTACACTTAGCTTCTACGAATGCCTCCAGAATCAGCAAAATATCCAATAGCAATCTATTAGCACATACATCCTATCTTTGTTCACATTGATGCGGCCTCAAATCTCTTCCGATTGTAGCTGCCAATCACAGCTTTAGCCTGCCTTCTTCCCGGAAAGAGCTCTGGACTTCTTCCTCCTTTCTGAGTACTTGTTTAAAAGACTGATGGTTTATTCTGCAAAAGAGAATTGTTGCACTGAAAATATCGGGCATTTTCGCCAGTTTCTTGATCATCTATTAACCACCTTTCCAATTATTCCAGTAGGGAAGTGAATAGCTAAGTGGTTAGCGTAATGGACTCCCACGCGGAGGACCCGGGTTCGAGTCCAGCAGTGCTACCCTTAGATTTTTTCTGCCTAGAAGCCTCTACAGTGCTGTCTGTAACGAGAGAACACTGTCCTGAGGCCGGAAGTGCAGTAAGAAGGCTCCGGGCGCCTATAATCACAGATGTTGACGCGCCTTAATAAAAAAAAAGAAAAAGAAAATTATTCTAGTTACTTCGGCCATACATATACTAAAATTGGAACGTTATAATTATTACAATCATAATTAGTCAGATACATTCAGAAAAAGATTTGGATATATTTTATGGTTAAAATATGTGAAAATGAGATTAGATGCCAATAAGGAAATTAATGTTTTAATTTTAAAAATACATCTCGTGTGGCAATGTTTTAAATCAAATTTCTGTGAAAATACAACACCCTATCTTTAGCCTTTACTAATTTCTGCTATTACGAATTCTAAGCGCTATATTTCATTAAATATTTTAGAATGAAGGTTTCTCGTGTTTTAATTAATTTGACAGAGAAAAAAGTTGTTTATCATTATGCAGCATAGCGTATTACAGTAAAATGATAATTTAAATCATAATACTTATACACAGCATCCACCGGGACGAACCAGCAAAATTGTTTATTATTTATTGTTTATATATTTTGTTGAAAATTTATGTTTATAAAATTCATTATGAAGTTGTCAATTTCTCAAAATTTGCTAATTAATTTTGAAATGAATCAAGTAAGCTTTGCCTTGAGATACGTTATATTCAGTACTAACTATGGAGGTGTATCTTTGTACGAAATTTAATATCCATCTCATTAGAACACATTCGCATTCCATGGGAATTGGTTATTAGGTTGTTCATCCATGTACTGAATTTATTACATGAATCCTTAACATAATCACAGTAGCAACAACTAGTCTTATGGAAAGAGAACTTATACATTTATATAGGTTAATTGCGTCTGTGCTCCATTGTTTTTTAAACAGTTTCTTTACATACGAAATTTTGCATTTTTAATTATGAAATTGAGAATATAAATTGTTTTATAAATCTATATTGAAAATCTCATTATTTTAGATTGTAATTTGGAGGTTACTATCAGGAATTGGTCGTAATTTAAAAAAAAA
>JAAEAF010005595.1:0-24727 GCA_011037195.1 Triatoma infestans
GGAATATACATAATAAACGGAAAAAGCGACTTCCTGTTGTTTTTTTTTTTTTAGTTTTTCGCAATTTTCTCAAAAGTTGTTCTAACGATTTTTTTAAATTTATTTATGTATTAAAATATATTCCAGGGAAATTAGCATTGCAGTGTTTGGGTATGGGGAATGGTTGCATGCTTAATTCTAAAACACCATTTCGGTATAATGTATGGTTCCACTACATATATAATTATTAAATACAGATATGTCTAAAGCATTGCAGAATTCCATATTTCAACATGACCTATAGGCCTTTGATTTAGTTTAATTTAAAAATGGAGAATGAACAAAAGGCGCTGCCTTAAAATGTAATCACAATCAGGAAAACTACATGCCTTAAAATATAACGCTCTTTATCACTACTATGTTTAATGATTTGAAATGCTTATTCATACGTTTAATTAATTTTATACATAATTCCAAGTTTGAAAAATATGTGTTACTTAGACTGTAATAATTATTGTACGTTAAAGTGATGCAAGTATTTCATATAGCAATTCTATTTATTTTCCAATCTGAAATATAATATAGATTAAATAAAATAAAAAAATAGCAAAAGGACAATTATATTGTAACAAGTACACTCTCCATTCTTTCTCCCTTAGCTCTCCCAAACGGAAGTTTTTATTTATCTGCCAATTGAAACAGTAATGCATCAACAGATCTGCCGCGAAGGCAAGCATTAAAGGCGAAACAACATGCTTAGATAGTCCATAAGAAATTCATTCCAGCTATGTTTACTCAGATTTGCATATAATGCATGGCTGGTCATCTGTACCGCCTTATTTGAGAGATAAGATGATAGAAGTTCTTTGTAATAGGTAATTTTCCTGTCCAATTAACAGAGAACATCATTTTGAGTTGAAGTATCATACTGTTTCAAACCATTTCGAAGAATCTATTCACAAATGTGTTGCAAACGGGTACTAATATTTTTCTTCAACAACATAGTGCCGCTAGGCAGCATTCTAGGTCCTATGCTTGACTCACACTATACCATGCAGACATCCCAACACATCCTGATACTATTCTTTTCACCTATGCACATAATACTGCTATCCTATCTGCCAATAATGATCCCGTAATAGCCCATAGAAATCTACAAACAGTCCTCTCCTCCCTAGAAAATAGGTTAAAAAATGGAACTTTAAACTTAATGAAAATAAGTCCCAAAACATTACCTTCATTCTACGTCGCATTACTCTTCCCCCAGGCTACTACAACTAAATTCCCTTACCAGTGGTCAACGTTGCTCGCTATCTTGGGCTTTACATAGACCGAAGACTTACCTGGAATCCTCATACACGACTTAAAAGAACTACTTAAAAGAACTTTAAAGACTACTGGACAACAGATCCAAACTCTCCCTAGGCAGCAAAAGACTAATTTATAATCCTATTTTAAAGCCTATCTGGCCGTCCGGGATAGAACTATGGGGTTCAACCAAATGTTTAAACCTCCAAAGACTCCAGAATTCCTACAATACAAAATCCTCCGTAACATTGTAAACGGTCCTTTTACGTCTCCGACCACGAACTATACACACTGATCTTAATATACCGTTCATTGCCCAAGTCGCCCAAACCCGTTACAGGAAATTCCATATTAACCTGCAGACTCACTCAAATCCTTTAGTTCAACACCTGTCTTCCGGAACACTTCCTAACAACCCTCCTAGACGTCTTATAACAATGGCCTCGTGATATCTTCTCACCAAGTGATCTCACAAGTCAATAGTATTTTGTGTAGTTTTGGATTGTTACCATTGGGTAGATCTCCACTCATTTTGTATTTATTTTCTTTGCATAATTGTTTGTTGCTTATAGCGATTGTTGCATTAGATTGCAGCTAATGTTCGAAATTGGTAACTACCTTAAGACCATTGGTAACTTACCTTGTGTCATTATTTCCGTTTTTTATTTCATTAAGAAACAGTTACTTATTCTCCGTTAAAATCTGGCTATTTTTTAATCTCTTTTAAAACTATGGTTTTACGATTGGAGAACGATAACAAAACATTTCAGCATTAGCCAATTGGTGAATCACTTGTTGTCATTAAACGAAAGGAGAGATAGTGGAATACTTTGCCTCTAGGTATTACCTGGAAATGATTTTGTAACACTCTTTAAATATTCCATATTAATTGTTCAACTATTTATGGAATTTCAACTCTTTCATTCCATCCAATGCTGACGTAAACTTCAAATTATTCCATATTAATTGAGTGCTTGCTAATTAGAATGGAAAGTGTTGCGTGGGCAGCCATGAAAGTTATTTTATTTTTTACCAGACAGTGTATATTTTTTTATTGAGAACCCGATAGTATAAAAAAAACAAAAACAAAATAGACATGAGTAAACTCAAAAGCAGTATACAAACCTTTATTAAAGATCAAACACATTCACATTTGTTATGGTATAATGGTGAAGCTATTGGATAGAAAAACAAAGAAGTGATGTGATTGGACGGATAAAACAGGAAATCGGTTTTTATAGCAAACAGCAGGAGAAAAAAAAAGCAATCTACAAAAGGAGACAATCGATCTATACTGCTGTTAAGAACTAGACAGATACATACATCGATGTTGTCTTGGCTATGCTCCGTCGAATTTCTTTTTTCTAAGGAGTAATTTTTAGTGGCAGAGATATGTTTCAAAAAGTTTTCACTTCTTTATGATCAATGTTAGCTGGAAATATAGAAAAACCATAATTATGTTGTAAATTGTCAACTTGTTTTGAGATAGCTGAAATTCAAATTTAGAGAAATTTCAATAGATGATGCTGAGATTTCCATTCTCATTGTAATCTCTGCCAAATCCTCTATGATTATTCAAAACAGATTACTGTTTTTGTTTTTTTAACCCTTAAAAAGAGGCACATAATCAATAACACTAAATAACTAATGAAAAACCATTCAGCCAGTCAATCATAACTATTTCGGCAAATTTTGCATTAACAAACCAGGAAATATTATATCTCCATTTTAATGCAAAATCGTTAATTAAAATAATTGAAATATTATATCCACTAGGTCCAATGCTCAATTAAAATTGATTATGAAACATTAATTTACCACAATATTCCAACTGATCTATTTTCAGATGATATAAAATAGAATTATTTTAAATTCGTAAAAATTCTCACTAGAAGAAAAAAAAATCTGGTGTGAAACACTCACACAACTTTCTCTTACTCCAGTTCTCCAAATTATAATTGACAGCTTTTATAGTTTGTGTACCAAATTTAATAAGATTCGTCGAAAACTGAAAAAATTGTTCAGTAAAAGCGCACTTCCGGTTTACTAATTTTCTTGAAACTCGGAATTTTGGCCATGTATTATTTCTAATTAATTTTGTTTGGATGATACAATTGTATAATCAACTGTGATAGCACTTTAGAGAAAAATAACCCCCCCCCTACCCCAGAATGCCCTTAATAATTTTTCCTGGATAAATGTTTCAACAAGTAAAAGTTGTATCTCTTGTATGTGTAGTTGATATAACAAGTTTAAAGAAAATCTTCGGAGCCATTTTTGAGAAAATTGGCAAAAACGTAAAAAAAACAACTAGTAAAGTGGTACTTTCCGGTTGAGGAATATTGACACATAACGCACCGTCAGATCCCATGGTGATACCTAAACGTAATATCAAGTTTGAACTTTCTACGATTTTTCGTTTTTGAGCTATGCTGTTCACATACATACACACACACACAGACCCATTTCCTAAAAACCACTTTTTTTTTTGACTCAGGGGACCTCAAAACGGATATTTCCGGTGAAAACTTGATATCGAAAATTTGACACGATTACAATACTTCCTCTTACTAGGAGTAAGAGAAAGTAATATATTCTGCTTGCCATTTAACCTACTTGCTACATGTATCTATATAAAAAAGAGAATTCTAGGAGATGCCGCAAGACCCCATATTGCCAACCTATCGGCCTCTTTGTTTTGTTAAATACAGATATTTTGTCATCTTTATATAATGTATTTATGTATTTTAAATGACTTTATAGAAAAATAAAAATGAAGTTTTTTACACATCATAAATAAATTCGGTAAAATGAAGCTCACATATAAATTCAGTTAACTTCAAAATAGTGAAAAGCACAATATTATAATCTGTATTACATTAAGGACGCTTTTTGAAAGCCTTGCAAGTTAGTTCTAGTTGTAGAAAATTTACTACGCAAGCAATATCATTCGACACTTTATTTTTCCACATCATTTGATAATTTCCACTCAAGTGAAAGATTAATTTTCAAACTTTCCCCTTAGTACATTTCACAACGGCTTTTCACTCTTGACTTTTTCTCTTAACATCTGTGTAATAATTATGTATTATAATAAAAAATTTTTATATTGTATGAAAATAATTATAACAATAAAATAAAATAAGATAAAAATGGTGTAAGTGGTGTTGAGTAGTCTAATAATATAGTCAAGGTATCTAAATAGATCCATAGTGCTAGATAATATTCTGGTTGATTATAATCTGCACAATTTTTTTTTTTTTTTTTCTTGAGACTGATTTCGGACGTTCCATCAACATCAATATAAAGCAAAAAATTTTTGATAGCCTAATGCAATGTCAGTTCTCACGCTTACTCCTCACTTAGAATTACTTCTGTGAGATGATGACTTCTTGTGTTATTTTTTGATGATCCTCTTATTATCAAGACATTCATGATTCCCATTCATAAAAAAAAAATCTTATAATGTTGATGTGCTTATTTTGGTGTGTTTCTTATACTTTTATTCATTAAATTCATTAGCAAAGAGCATCCTATCAACACCTAAGAAATCTGTAAGACCTATTTGTCTTAATTTCTATTTACAATCATGATCTAATGTGTATATATTTGACATAGAAATTACAGGAGGCAAATTATACTTCAATCCACCTACATTTTGAGCCTTTTTATCCTTTACATTGTAGGATTCATACCTCAACGTATATGCTTTCTTTCTTAAGCAATCTTGATAGAAAGCATAAAGTTTTGTTAGATTCCTTTGAGACGTATTTCCATGATACTTCTCCAATAACCTAATAACGATATCATAATCAAAATCGTTGATTACGCAAAAAACCCCAAAGCGTATTCTTGCAGTGTAGAAATTTAAATTACTGCAAAACAATATTTGGTAGAAGTAAGCTGGCCACGTAGACAGTAGGTAACGTCTTTCCATAATATAAATATGTTATCCATATCCATCTGTAATTATTAGACCACTTCATTATACAATCTGCCACTAAATCGAAAACGGTAATAAGTACGCACCCTGCACGTTATGTACGTTGCAAACATTTGCGTACTGTCCGAAATATTATCATTTTTATGTTCGCCATTAAATGGACGAATGTACAAAAGTGGAGGCGGTTTATTTATTTTCATTGCGGTTAAAAACGACCCAGCAGAAGCATGATCCTGTAAAACAGTTGGCGCATCAATAGCGTTACATTTCGGATTCCATTTAGGTCGAATACGTGTAGAGCGTTTACATTTCTCTTTTTAAAATACGCAACAGTTGTCTCACCCACATCTTTAGTTTTCGGAGGATTCCACGTTGCCTTCGTAACATCCTCCTTAATGCATCTGTTATCATAAAAATATTCAAAATAATTAGGACCATTAGCAGATAAATCATTTTGAGTAATTTCTTTATCAAAGTGATAAGTACCACCTTCCAATTTTTCTTCGTTATAATTACTATTATAATAACCACTTAACTTATCAAAAGCTTATCATTAATTGGTAAAAACAAAGAAATATTAACCATCAAGACTGCAACTTTTTTACTGCCCATTTTCACTGTGACTATATCTTAAGTCATATAAGTATCTTGCCAGTGTAAATTTGGCTGGCACTGATTTAATTGAAACCGATTACAACTCCGCTAATGCTTGCGCCCATGAAAAGAAGTTCTATCTTTCCCGCCACATATTAAAGACCGATGTTGGATCAATGCTTCCATCAGAGGTAGTGTTCAATAGCTTACAAAGAAGCTCGGCTTAGTTGGACGTTTACTCTTTGAAGGTGATATATATATATAGAGAGAGAGATTCTTTTAAGGGGTAGTGAACTGCGATCTGAAAGATCAATTGTGCCAACCTCCAAACAGTATTCTCTAGTTACAGACAACACTGCCCATTATCGGACAGTGGGCTTCAGAAGTACTATGAAGAAAAAATGAAAGAGCGATTTGAAACCGGGATATTTGGGAGTAAGTCCAGCGCGCTCCCACTGAGCTAATCCGTTCTCTTTACCTGGAAATAGATTTTTCCAAAGTGTAGTGAAGAATATCATACAATGCACTACTTTTTAGCAGAAGAAGAGGTACTTTCATGAGAGCTATTTCTTAACGTGCAGAGCTTACAAGCAGAACTGTGAGCTTATAAGCAGTACTGCACGAGATGTCACAAGGCTCCATGTTGCCATTCTATCGGAAATTCGGATTTAAAATGCTTTTGTATTGTTTCGCCTAATTTAGTAGTAGACTATTTTGTTTGATGCTTCCCTTTCCTTATTGTTTGATAATTCAGCTTAAGAGATTTTATACATTACGCCTTCAAAGTCTTGTAAGATAGACGGGTCTTTAGGACCAGTCATTAAATCGTTGTGCCCTAGCTCCTAGTGCACTGTATGACCTACCGATATCCACCTATAACGTTATCTAAGACGTCACAAGAGGTGTAGCAATCAGTTACCCAACTGCCTCAACATAAGCACCTTAGGGGAAGTCAAGATCCGCCTACTAACCCCTAGAAGAACCAAATTTAGGGGAATTCAGGGGTCGGCTCAAACACCATAAAAGTGAGTGACTTTGCCACTGCAAATCATAGTTCTTTCAAACTTCAGGAAGGCAATATTCTATTACCTTAGTCTGACGCCGCTCCGTCCTCTGTCTGCCAAACAGCTGCTATTTCTCTTCTCCCTATTTAATCGTAATGTCCTGACAATATCTTCGCTTTATTCAATTTAATAGTGAATTGTTTGTGTAGTACAATTCTATAACTCTATTATACCACAAAATTCCTACTACAACATTTTAAATTGGTTCGAATTTCAGCCTTGACCCTAAAAGAGTTATACTGAGGACTATATCCAAGATTTCTGGCGATTATGTCTGTTCTTTACCCCTGATCTTGTAGTCTTAAACTTGATCATAACTTGATCACCTACGAATCTCTTTCATATGTTTGAGAGTCATAAATTGTGTGGAAACAAATGAAACTTACTAGAAAGCGTTAGAATGACATGGTATTTACGGAATGTAGGAGGTGGCCTGAGAAACTTTTAGAATTGGCAATGGAAGGGTGGTGGGAAAGCGGATCGTGCAGGAGAATGATTATTGTTAAGGAAGTTTGGCGGGTTATGGAATCGCGTGGAAGTTTGTTCTAGATAGAGTAGTGACTATGGAGACGCATAGTATTTTTTTTAATTAGACATATTTTTCTAAATTCTTTGAAACATTTTGTTTCTTTTTTTTTTTTTTTTTAATGTTTTCTGTTAAAAACTTTTTAACGAAGTCTTTCATGAATTTTAACAACTAGAACTTTTTTGCTGAAATTATGACCAAGCAATTAAAACCTCTGGCGGTCCACAATCCCACAATAATGATTATTATTATTTTCATTAAATAAACAGGACGGTTCTTTGCAAAAAAAAAAAAAAAATAATTAGTTTAAAAACATCAACATAATGAAATCCTTATTATATTTTTAAAATATTAGCAAATACAAACATTGTAACAAATATAAATTTAACTAACTAACATGATAATGAACTTGTTTTACACCGCTCTTTGACACAACTCTGTCGTAACTTTTACACATTTATATGAATATTTAAAGACAAAAAAATTAGGCATACTTAAAAGGGCCAAAATTTTATTTTTATTTTCTCTTGAATAAAAAAAATTCTTTATTACAAAATAACGAAACAGCTTTGCAGGACAGCTCGCTCATTTAGACTAGTACTGTGGCCGTAATATTCTGAGTATGTCAGTCTGTCAGCTTCTATCCACCTAATTCATGCAAGCCCTCTCTTTAAATATTAAATGTAAATGGAAAAGTTATACTTTGGCTTGTGTTCGTTAGGTAGTAGCCACCGCTTCATCCACATGGAATACAGGAACCGTGTGGTCGGTTACTAAATGGAATGGGAATTCCATCCATTAAGTAAGGATGGCCATTATTGTGCCATTAATTTGCAACAACCCAGATAGAATTACTTTAATAAAAATCACATTTTCTTTTTTTTTATTTTATTTTTATTATTATTTTTAGTTAACATGAATTTTAATTAATAAAATTTGGAACAGCTTTCTATTAGTAGTGCTGTATGGCCACTTCTGTCTGGGGAGCGAACAATACATTTCTGCTCTTGTAAAAAAAAAAACATAATTTAAAAGCACAGATATTTACTTTCTCATATTCCCATAAGAGATTTTATTACAAAATTTCTAAATTTTTTTTACCAGCAATAAAAACTATAAAAACAGTTTTAGTCTGCTTGCCGTGAATAGTAAAAACGCAAAAATCGCATGAAGCTAATATGCTGTTCATTAGCGAGAGAAATCAACCATTAATTTTGTCACGATCGGTCAAGTGAAAGTGGGCCACTTTATTAAATGGATTTTATGTTTTACACAATTTTTATGACAACGGCTTCTATGGATTTGTTACATTAACAACGTAATATATAAAGATTTTATTTGTAAACGCTCATTCGAAAAACATTTGTGGGAGATTCCTGGGGAAGTTTTGTGACCTCAATCTTCCCTTCTAATATAATGAACGATTCATTTATATATCACATCATTCTTATCAATTGAATATATGCGGTTGGGTCCGCAATGCAGGATCAATATCTGGGATTTTATCCAAGGTAGCGTATTTATTGCTTCTAACCGGATTCGTATTCTCATCATCCATCGTCAGACTAAGGCATCAAGTTCATGTAGAGAATTGGTGCTTGACAGAAATACAAAGTTGAAGCCAATTGCAGTAAGAGAAAGTTGTATCAATGTATTTCCTATCTGTTACTATGATATTTTAATCGTCGATATTCAAAACACTAATCGTCCTTCATATTGTTATGGGTGAGTCCGCATAGCTGGGAAGTATCAGAGATATTTTCTTAGTAATAGCCTGCTTCTTTTTTTGGTCATCGGCCGGTTTTAGGCGTTCTCTCTTCATCATAATCTTTTGTCAGAACATTGTGATAACATAGACTTGCAGAGAGCAAATTCAACATTATATAAATAAAACCAAAATATAATATTGTTATTATAAAATAAAATATATTTGTAATTAAATGTCATCTTGATGCAGACAGTTGTATCAGAGAAGTTTTGACATTATCAGAGATTTGTATGATCAAACCAATGCTATTTATTGGCAGGTAAACAATATTTTAATCGAGATTTTTTATCATCAAACTTTTCCATTTCATATTTCTGTACAGTAACCTCAGACTTCAATTTGTTTCTCTTCCCTTGAAATGTAATATTCATTTACTAACGTTCGTTTTGTAGAACCATTTTTGATATAGTCGCAAAAAACTGAAAAAAAAAAACATTCAATGAAGTTGCATTTTTGATTTATGGATTTTGTTAAAATTGCAGCTATTGATTATTGGCGAGACTGAAGATTTTTGATTGGCGCCTCCCTAAGTGTGTCCATAAGCTGTTGCCTGCTGGTTGGTGAGAGATATAAGTCACAAGAAAGAAGTAAAACTTGCAGAAATTTTAAGGAGGACAGGTTTTATTATAAAAATAAAACAAAAATATAATTATTGTTAATATAAATAAAATATATTTGTAATTAAATGTCAACTTGTCGGCAAATAAATCGATTTTATTAAAATTGTATTTTATTTACTGCGTGATTTTTTTTTTTTCACGCAACTTCATATAATTGTAGTGCGCTCGAGGGTGGAGTTAAATAAATAAATAAAATATATACAAATATTAATATAATCTTAAATAAGTGAAAATACAATCATTTCTGGCTTTAATCTTTTTACTTCCTCTCGCTCCTTCCTGTTAACAGGAAGTATTGCGAACGTATCAAATATTCGAAATTGACTTTTCACCGGAAATACATGTTTCAAGGTCACCTGAATACGAAAAATAGTGTTTTTAGCGAATGGATTGTATGTATGAGTGTGTGGGTGAATGTGTTAACAAAATATCTGAAAATGAAAAAACCCTCTGAATCCTCAAACTTGCAGACTTGATATTCCGTCTAGATATTATCACCGCCGCATAAGACACGAAGGTTCTCAGCAAAATCCATCAATCGGAAGTGCATCTGATTTTTTTTTTTTAGTTTACGCGATTTTCTAGAAAAACGCGTCAAAGATTTTCTATTTTTGCCCACACACAAGATACCTATAACTTATATTAGTACAATTTTTTTAGGAAAATTGATTTTTGGGGGGGCGGGGAGTTTTGGGGGAGCCTGTGGGTGTGAACAAAATATATTCATCACAATACAAAACACTATAGAAGAGTTTTCTCAATTTTATCTCCATAAAAAAAAAAAAATTGCGTACTATTTAAGGACGATCCTACTAACCGTCCGAATACATTCTATAGCAAAAACAATAGATATAACAAAAATGTGAGGCTAATCAATGTACGTTCTCTATACAGAATTGTTGGGAATTTTTTTGGACTATCATGGCTAGATTTAGATTATTCACCGTAACCTACTTCAATTGTAGTGTATATGTGACTGCAAGATCCCTTACACTACTGCCGCTAATGAAGATAACAATTTTCCAAACGGTACTCTTAATACAAGGTCAGATTATTGAATGATGTCATTTTGTAGAGAAACGTTTATTGTAAAGAAGGTCTTGGAATTACAGAAATATTTAAACGAAATGGATTTCAATTAAGAACATGGCGCTCTAAATTACAACAATACTTAGTCAATCTTCAAAATAATAATTGTGAAAAAGCAATTTTGATTTTGATGCAAGATTTTCAAGCCAGGGTGTGACTATTTCTATCACAAGATGCAGCTAGGCAATAAATCTTAATTCTTTACTAAAGATCAACTCTGTCTTATCTAGCTCATATCATTTGTATCTCTTTGCCTCAATGGCCCTGCCACTTTCCAAACAGCAACTATGGCTGCTAAACTTGGAAGGATGACCGTTAAATAAATTTGTTATTTAAATAGAAATATACAAGCCAACATATATATTTTAAAAAGATATCTAATTACTGTTTAGTTTAAAAAATAAAATAACTTATAATTAGACGAATATGGAAGAATATTTGAAAATTTAATTTTCCAAATCTCTATGCAAATTCAACAAAAATTCTTTATCATAATGTGAGAATTACTTATGTGCGAATAAATGCTCATACATATTATTGGATAATGTATTCAAGAAATATCTAACTTTAATTATAAAGTTTGTCGTCGCATTTATATCCTTTAAGGCTTTTCTATTCTAATTAAAATTACTCTGTAAAAATGGTTTATTTTCTTTTACTCCGTTTTTATTATTCATTTAGAGTGTGTGCAAATATTTTCCTAAATGGAAGCTTTGTTTACTTTTCCATTTGTCTTATTAAAATTTGTCATAAAAATGAAAATAGATTAAATCAAATTTAAATTTTGATTGTTTAATTAATATTGTTCACATAAAATTTATAAATGTATGGTATTTCTCATCTGGCTAAATATTTTGGCAAACATTTATAACAGATTCAGGATTGAAAGGATGTAGAGAATTGTCCCAGGATTAGAAAATAAGATTTGATAATTGCTTCCACTTATAGCTCGCAATATTTCAAATTTAATTTAACCCCGAAAATACATGTTTTCTGTTCCTCTGATCATGGAGCAAATATTTTTAACGAACGGTCTGTTTACCGGAAACAAAAACTGGATATTCGTACATGCAGTACTTATACAACTGGCACGAAGTTTTCCAAATCTATTGTAGTGCGACTTTACTGGAAGTAACTTTTTCAGATTTTTCTCAAAAATAACTGCGCCGATGTTGTTTAAACTTTTCAAAACTATACAAATATAGCTTATCCGTTATTTGAAACTTTTTACCAGAATATATTTTCTCACTTGTTTAGAATTTTCTCAACAACGGTAGCAAAGTTTTTCTTTTAATTTTGAATGCTAACTGCCCAAATATAAACTTGAATTTCCCATATGAAAAAAAATGTCTATGAAAAATTATTTTTCCGACGATTTTAAAAACAGTCTAAGTTTAAATTTAAACTGATCTTTTAGACTTGCACGGTTATTTCCATGCATAACAATTTCAGGTTGATACTGCGACAAAGGTATGTTAAAACCGACGTTTCACCCTTAAAGCAAGTTGAGGCCTACTTCCTCTTCCAACTTACAAGTAAATGGCTATAAGCAGGGGCCAGGCTAATTTTTCCTTTCATGCAAGTGATTTGGTGTTGACTGGCAAAGTCTAAGTACTTCTTTCCATTGCCTTTCTGCCAATGTTATAATCTTGTTTTGTTCTGAATAATCGTTATTATCCTATCCTAGTAACTGCTTTGAAAATTTTATAATGATAGCCAAATAATTACTCTTTTAGCCTCTCATGTAGAGAAACCAGAGAAGTAGGGGAAGGAAGAGTCAAAACAAGGTTATTATATCCCATATGTGGTAAGGAATGTCAGAAAAGATTTCATAAATCCAGGACAAAGCACATTATAACAACTATAATGGGACGGATAGAAAAAGTTTGTTACGATTACAACACTTCCTCTTACTAGGAAGTGAAAAGAGGAAGTGAAAATAATTTCTTTCTACAAATGCTTTCCACAAATCAAATACAAATTTCCACTACAACTGGATTCTGTATGATTCCTTGCAGCTGATGAGAAAAATACTTACGACCGACCGAAACGTTAGTCACAATGAGTGTTAACGAGCACATGCATTATTTCAACATTAATAAAACGGGAAAGTCTATACTTGCAGAATATTCGTCCTCATCTGGGTTTGCAATTCATTTTGAAGATACGAAAGTCCTTGCCCAAGCAAACAAATTATTACGAACGAGCTCTAGACAGGCAGTACAAATTGAGAATAAGATGAATTGTATAAATAGAGATTATAGATTTTGGCTTAAAAAAAAAAAAAAAATCGACTGTTCCGGAGAGAACAAAAAAAAGGAAAAAAATGATAAAAGTACAGCGGGAAGGGTGACTTAGGATCTTGACACCCTACAGCCAATCACATGCATTCAAGAAAAAATTAAACCTCGCCCAGAACCTACAGCCATTTACATTATTATTATTATTCACAAAAGGGGAGGGCAAACCCTATGCTATCCAAAGCCTCCCAAGGCCATATAGCTAGGCCCCTAAAGAATAACAACCACTGGGACTAGAACGAAAATCCAGGCCCAGGTTTAAACCATCTAAGTTTCACCACAGATCGAACAAATCGGACTAAAACCTTAAAAGGACACAGCTTAAGATCCTCTACCGATATCCTATTCCGGCCGAAGGTCCTAAACCTAATCTCCTCACAACCCAAACAATTCGTCATCAGATGCATGGGTGTTTCCTCCTCAGTCTCACAAACTCTATAAAAGAGGTCAGGCAGGAGTCCCATTATATAGAGATGTCTCCTTAAACCGCAATGCCCAGTGAGGGATCCAACCAGATGTCTGAGGGAGGTCCGTGAAAGACATCGGACCCCGCTACTCAAAGCTCCGTCGGGGCCCCCAATGAGCACTTTAGACTGCCGACAACCCACTGCATAATCCATAAGGATGAGTGCTGTGAGGTCATCCACGTCTGAAAGCCCGACAAACATGTGCCAGAAGACACACCAAGAGAGATCTGGACCAATGAAAGGGAGAGAGGCACTTAATTTGGCAAACTAATCCACCTCTTCATTCCGGAAAATTCCCATATGACCTGGAACCCAGACCAGAAGCACATCCTTTAATGAAGAAAGATCTTCCAGTCTTTTAAGCCATTTACATGCTAGACAGTGGAGAAGCAGGCTTCACTCCTCTCCTATTTTAACTACCAGTGTACTTGTTTCTTGCCAGTGTTGTTTTGGTATTCAAGTCGACACTACGCTGAAGAAACTTATTACGATACGGGGAACTAAGTGCTTTCCTTAACTTTATACCATTGTTACTTAGAGGAAGACAGAAGAAAGCACTCCGTCAACTGAAATGTGAAAGTGAGTATACTTTTTTAGAAAATTAAAAAACTCAAAGAAGTTCAGAAGAATATGCGATTTTATCAAACGTAACAAATTAGAAGAACATATAGTAAAACTATAAACTATTGGAAATAAAAATTACCGTTTCACTGAACCGAATTTAGTTCTCTCTTAAAGTAGTGAATTCCATGTTATAAAAATGGATCACCGCAGAAAAACTAGATTTTAATAAAAAAAAATGGATGAAAAATTAGAAAGATTAACGAATTGAAATATTACTTCAATATGACACAAATAGAGTGCATTTTTCTTTTTTTCTTTATTTAATCTAAAATTAAGTCTATGCTAATATTTATTCTTTTTTTATTAAAACTTATAAAAATTTTAAACGACCTGCTTGAATCATCTCCATACTTCCAGCATCAGCTAAAAAAAGTTTTGGCTACTTTTAATGATGAAACGTTCATTATATATTAAGAACCACATTAATATTAAACAAACTTTTCTTTAAGCGCAGAATTAATTAAGTAATATCTGGTCTGTAAATTGGTCTGTATATTTAATCGAATCTGTATTCAGGCCAAATTATTCGTTAAAAAATTTAATGTTAATCATTAAATTGATGTTGCCCTTAAAATGTATTTCAACAATTTCTCTAAAAGAATTTTTCCATTGTTTTTTACATGCGTCAATGAAAGAATTAATTGAGTTCTAATTTACTAAACAACAGAGTTAATAAGATTAATTAAAAAGCAAAATTTGTTTAAACAAAAGAAATTCATCCTTTGTGTAAAGCTCATTTAATTTTTTTCTCATTGTTTTTCTAGACCCCCAGTTGACCAATTTTCTTTATAAATAAGAGAAAAGTAAATGGAAAAATGTTCAAACTACTTCGTAATAGAAACAATTACTTTTTCAGAACATACAAACAACCTACTTGAATTTTTTTTAAATATCCTACTTTCAAAATTAAATAAAAAATCAATAAATTCCTTAATAATTATGAAAGTAAGGCAGAATTAAAAAGCATTATGAACTAATCATAGATAAAGAGTGCAGGGATATCGTTTTCTTTAAATATATCGTTTGCACTTTAACTTAAATTAATAAATTTACCTTCAAAAACTGAATTAATAAATTATTTTCCTTCTTGTTTGGGAACCTGCCACTCATACCGGGTTTTTGTATTTTTACTTCGAGCTGTCTACAGAATTGCGCATATTTTATTACCATCTCTTATCTCCAAGTTCCTTACATTTCCAACGATAAGCGCTATGTATAATTAACAGCCTAACAGAAAATGTATGCATTTGCATTTTTTCCTCAATTCTTCCTTTTTTTCTGTATTGATAACTCCTAGTACTCACTGGTTTATCCAATGACGCAAATCAAGTTATATTTGAACTTATTATACGATAAGAGGATAATTTCAATGACCTAGATTGAAGCAGTGCTGACGTTTTGATTGGTAACAATATTAATGGACAGCTTTCCAGTAACTGCTGGGGTAAAGCAAAGATACGCTTGTTGTCTGTTACCCTCTTCAATTTAGTCCTTCACTATGCAAAACAAATGTAACCGGGAATATTACCCACAAATGACCGCAAAGGGTATCTGTTGCATGCAGTTACTTGGGGAGTAGCGACCCCACGGGTTACCATAGCTCAGTGCTCCATGCACTTCGTGAGAACAGTGCACAGTACACTTAACTACATACACTCTACACTTTACAGACAAGGATGTATACAGTACACAAATTAGGGTCTCCATCCCTAGTTAACTGGCGAATCTAAGGGAGACGGAAGGGATAAGCTCAATAGTAGCGCGATGGACTAGCAACGCAGAGGTCCCCGGTTCGAATTCAGCATGCTGCCCTTAGATTTTCCCTTCCTAAGAGCCTCTATAAACTCACTGTCCGTGATGGTCAGTGTTGTCTGTAGCTAGAGAGCACTGCTTGGAGGCGGTTGTGCAATGGAGAAGGCTCCGGGGGGAGGGGGGGCACAATAGATCTTTCAGGTCGTAGTGCAATAAGCCCCTACAAGAATCTACAATCTAACCCAAAACTGTACACATGCAGGTGATACAGATTGCGACTGCTAGGTCGCAAGAAACATCCACCTATTAGAAGAAAAGTTACTTGAGTTAACTAAGGAAGCTTAAATCTATGGGTTTGGAAATTAATGAAAATAAAACGAAATCTGCAATTGCGCTTAGCTGCAAATAAAGCTAATTTTTATAATGAACAATATCTCCCGTTTTGCGGCTTTAAATTTGACAAGGTAGAAAGTTTTTTATACCTAGTACCGAACTTAAAAAAGACAATAAAATAATTATGGAAGTTCTATAAACCCATAATGTATGGAACTGCAAGCAATAGAGCTTATTTTGAAGCTATTCAAAATCTTCTTGCTTTTGAAAAAGACTAAAGCTCACTTCTACAAAACTTTGATAAGACCAATACCATATAATATATGCAGCACCAAACACTGCAAGTATGAAAAAATCTTCACCGATTTGAAAGAATGATACTTCAAATATATGTTATGGTCCTTTTGATGAAAATGGTGAATGGAAGATTTGAATAAATAAAGCTAGAATATCTTTCCCAAGAAATACATAGTTACAGGATGTCGAAGAAAAACTGAAACTACTGAGAGTCAATAACTGGAAGGGACAAACGAAGATGAGTGTGATGCCTAAATATTCAATGATGAACACATTTAAATGTAAGCTGTATGTCGACATAATGGCTTTCAGAGTTGATAACTTGCTCTTACAAGCTGTGGAAGAGGAATTACTGTGGTCGTAAAAAATTTTCAATATCGAGATTTTATTGGAAATATATTATTTGAAGTCCCCTGAGAACGAAAAATATTATTTTATTGTTCAAATGTATATTAATTTTTACTAGATTTGTTCGGAAAAGGATCCAACGATTTTCTTTTAACTTCGCAAAATAACTGCTCAAAATTCAAACTTATCACTTATATTTGAATTCATTGTTCCTTAAAAAATTAATTTTTGATGAACTTTGTGTTGACTCTGTGATGAAGATGTTAAGTTTACCTTTAAATTCTACGATGTATTTCTCAGCTAATGATTCGCTATCATGCGGTCTGCAATCAAACGATTGCACGAACGAATCAAGCCAAGGAAAACATTCCTGGTTAGTTGAAATCTAACTAGGATCGAATCCCATAGAGGGTTTAGTTTGTAAAATTAAGTTTTATTTAATCGTTGTGAGTAAAGTAAATTTTTTTTTATTCTGGCAGGCTTAACGTCCAACTACCAAATTAGGTATCGTGGACGGGGGCAAAAGCCCTTACTTTACAAATAACATTTTTTTAAACAAACATAAAATTTAGCAGTTATACGCTGGATTCGAACTGGGGTCCTCCCACTTACAAGTCCATGCTCATAACCACTACATCAACACCCGCCCCTAAAGTAAATTTATTTCCGAAAGTAAAACTAAACAAACTAATAAAAACAAAATCAAATAGGGTAGTTTTCAACCATCTTATTTATCAATTAATTAACCAACGCCACACAATTCAAGCAATAATTTAACTAATTATTCAATGGTAAATACAAAATGAACAAGTCAAATATTTGTGTATATATATATATGTATGTATGTATGAATGTCAAAATATGTCGATATATGTCTTTCAGAGTTGATAACCCTTTCTTTTTTTATTATTTTTCGCAATGGATATATTCCCACTCCAGGTATTATAAAAAAAAGTTATAACCCTCATTTTTAGGAATTTCTCTCAATCGTCGTGGTTAACTGGACAATAAATCATGATACAGAGTGTATTTGAAGAGATGTGAAATGGCAAATTGATGTGTACGAATGTGTGGTATGTTAGAAGGTAAGAGGAGATGTGTGGAGAAGTCGACGATAGTGGATATACCGACCAGGGCGCATCGTTGTTACGATGTGAAGCGCCATCTGTAAGGATAAATAACACCGGTTGTATACCAATGACACCTGCTGTCACCCTGCAGCATTCAAAACATAAATGGAGAGTACTCTGCCCCAATATTCTCCCGGTGTTACCGTTACGTCTATAATATAACCTATCCGGCTCCAACAGCCTGCAATAACGTTTGTCATATATATAGCGTGTATGTCAGATTTAATTGCATAGCACTTTTCATATTCACAAGTGTCATTACATTAATTTGTAGTTTAGTTTTTTTAAATAATTTTCCTCTCAGAAATTCGAATTTTCTTATAAAAGAAAGAAAGCATTCCAGTAAGCGTTATCCAGAAACGTCCCAGAAACAAGGGGAAGCACAAAAATTTGAAATTATTCTTTCCTAGTTTCCTAGTTTAGGATAACGAAATTCTGACGCTGCTCAGTTGGACATGGGAGTTGAAGACCAGTGCCATATCTTAACCAAACAGTGTGGTTGTAAAAATAACGATTTATAAAATTAATATTTTTTCCAAAGCGTTTGTTTACCAGCATTAAACAGGAATATCTTTGTACACTATTCGATTTTCTACTGCGATTAGCTTCTCAAACCAATGGTTTCCCATAATAATCGTTTAAAGTTTGCAGCTTGTTCTGCTTCTCACTTTTAAAGCACTTTCGATCAAATCTTTCTTGATATCAAAGCCTTACCCTATTCAAATACAAACAAAACCTTTGTTTAAGGATCTTCCTATTATTTAATTACTTGTCTATGGGAAGGGACCAAACCCTACCTATCCAAAGCCCAACTGGGTTCATATAGCTGCCCAAGAAAAACAACAAACCGGGTCTAGAACAAATAACCAGACCCGTGTCTAATCCATCTAAGATTCACCGCAGTCCGAACAAATCGGACAATAACCTCAAGGGGAAATAGCCTAAGCTCTTCCACAGACATCCTGCACCGACCAAAAGTCCTGAACCTAATGTCCTCACAACCCAGACAATCTGTCATAAGATGGATGGGTGTTTGCTCCTCTGTCTACCAGACTCTATAAAATGGATCTGGCATGAGCCCTATTGCGTAGAGATGTCACCTTAAACCACAATTTTCAGTAAGGGATCTAACCAGATAGCTCCGTGAAAGATAGCAACGTCTCACTGATAGCCCTGTCCGGACCCCCGTTGAGCATTTTGTACTGCCGACAACCAACTGTGCTCATCCATAAGGATGAATGCTGTGAAGCGGTTCATGACTGGAAGCCTGACAGACATGTGCCAGATGACACGCCAACAGCAAGCTCGGGACCAATGAAAGGGGGAGAGGCACCTAATTTGGCAAAGCTATCCACTTCCTCATGTGGTATCAGGACTAGAAGCACATCCTTCAGAGAAGAAAGCTCTTCCAGTCATTTAGAACAATCTAACACCAACCTGGAAGTGAAGACACATGAACACAGCGCTTTCAGCGCAGCTTGGCTATCCGAGCATATACAAACAGTCTATAGTAAGGGTCTATTATGGGACCTCTAATATTCTTGGTTTACATTAACGATCTACCGGCAATGTTTGATAACGATGATATAATTATGCCATATTTATATGCCGATGATCTTGCGGTACAGGTTAGAAATGCAGATAACACATCCGTTAATAACTGCATTAAATCTATATTCGATTGGTGTGCTGCTAATAAGCTAAGTCTAAACCAGGATAAAATTAAAGAGATTTCTATCAAATTAGGAAATTATGGTGGGGCTGAAAAACCTATCAATTTCTTAGGCATTCTCATAGATTCAAAACTGAACTGGACAGATCAAGTTAATAATGTCATGGGTAAAGTGTCTCGTGGAATCTATGTCTTACGAAAATTAAGAATGTCGGTTGTCTTGGAAGCTTTAAAGTTGGCATATTTTGCGTATGTTCATAGCCATTTGTGCTATGGGACTATAATTTGGGGTATTGCTGCCGAATGCAAAAAAATACTTAGGTTACAAAAGAAGGCAATTAGAGTTATTTTGGTTTTAGACTCGAAAGTATCTTGTCGTTCTTGGTTTAAGAAATTGAATATAATGACACTACCAGCCATATTTATTTTCCAATGCCTCGTTTACGTAAAGGGCAATGAAGGCCAATTTATAAGTTTTTCGCAAGTTCATGACCATTTCACCAGAAGGCGCAATGATCTTGTTCAGAGTAGAAACAGGTTGACAAAAGTTCGTACCAGCTTCCATAGTTTGTTCATCTCGCTATATAATTATTTACCAGCGAATATAAAAGATAAGAATTTGAAGTGTTTCAAAGCTATTGTTAGAAAACTGTTATTAGCTCACCCGCTGTATGAGATACATGAATATTTTAAAGTTAAGTTTTTATCTTGACAATTTTGTGAATTTAAATTATATTTAAGATTAAAGAAACAGGAATATTTTGAAATTAAGTTTTGCCTTGACAATTATGTGATTTTAAATTATATTATACTTGACCTTGCCAATAAGGATGTATTGATCTTTTTTTCTGCCAAATAAATAAATAAATAAATAAATAAATAAATAAACACCTTTTAAGTTAGCGTTACATAACCTCTCATCTAAGATACAACAAAGAATAACATAAACCTCAGTCCCTGGAAGGCTGTGGTCCATTCACCAAGAGATACTGCCAAATGATATCCTGTTAATGAATCACTAGTATTCTGAGCACCTCACACATTAATGGATTTTTATATCTTTTTATAACATAATATTGTTTGTTTCAGTCTGGCAAATTATTTTTTTCCATAATCTGAATAAATACTGTCGTGTCTACTTTTGGACAGATTTTGTTATTTTAACTTAGTGGTGTTTTCCAATTAGACATATCTTAGTTACCACTCAATACTTCCAGTACTAATCCATTTTCAAAGTTTGCATTTTTGTATAATACAATTTCATTAATTTATTTATTTTTATGGTCAAGGTATTGCGGACATCAAGAAAATAACGAATACCACTTCGATATTTATGTTAGGACAAAATATACATCGACATATTCAACAAATCTATAAAATTTGAATTTAAAGGAAAATTTGGCATTTTAGAAATAATTGTTAAACAGGAGTAAGAGAAAGTCGGGTCAGTGTTTTATGCCAAATTTTTTTTTTTTTTAATTGTTCCGTCTGGTAAAATCTTTATCAAAAATGTACATTTTTATTATGAAATATTAATCTTAGTTTGCTGTGTAAAATAACCACCTAGTTAAAATATAAATTAAGTAAGATATATAAAAAAAAAAAGAAGGGATACTTTTACTCTAAGAATTTAAGTGTGACGTTAAACAATAAAGTACAGTCAATAGGATTAAACAAGCAATTAGTGGCTGGATGAGATGAATTAGCAGAGAAAATTGATCCTTTTCATTTATCGATGTACAATTAATGTGAATTCCACTAGATTGTATCCTGAGCTTTAATAGTCGTTAGCAATCTAATCAAGCATTTTTTTTTTTTTTTAATTTTTAGAACTACACCTTTTCTAAAATAAACAAACTAATTCCATTAAACTATAAAATCCATTTACTTTTGTAAACAATTTATATGAGAATCTATATTACATTCTAGAAATCGTTGCAAATTATTAAATTTGAAAAAATTACCAAAGGAATGTAATATGTAAAATTTTTGATCAAGAATACTTTTTATATTTAACTGCTATTTATTTATTTGTAAAAATTATTTCTTCAAAATATTATGCTCTATTTTTCTATCTGAAATAGTTATGTGAACTTAAAAAATCCAACATATTAACTTCTCAAATATATTTTTTTCGTTTTTCAGTATTTGACAAAAATATACTTCCGTTTTAATTTTATCACAAGGAGATATCTAATATATAATAAGCTATTCAAATTAAGGCAGCCATTTTCCCAATATAATATTTATTTATATGCTATTTTGAAAATACTACCTTTGTGCCAAACTATCAACTCAATAAAATATGATGTAAAAAAAAAAATCTGGTGTGAAACACTCACACAACTTTCTCTACTCCAGTTCTCAAAATTATAATTAACAAATTTTATAGTTTGTGTAATGTATTGCTATGATGTGTGTAGGTAGCTTGTGGCGTGAGCGTTTTAGCGAAAAGGGCTTGTGTTTGTTTGAGATAAAGCACCACTGATTATGAAATAAATATATTTTCTAGCTGAATTTAAATAGCCTTATAATATCACAGCGATTAAGTATAAATCAATTAATTAATCTAGATTAAATGCTAAACTCTTATGTTTTAACTTATAATTGGCACTGATACTAAGAGAGCGATTCCCGAAGTGTTCTAGCTTACGACTGTCTTGATTGAAGGCTGAGTTTAGACTATCTACTCTTTACTCTTTTAAAGCTGATGGCTCTCTTCTTTGGAATTGCTCTCTCTCTCGCGGGGGAATTCTCTTATACAAAAGAGTTACCCTAACGGGATTTTGCCTTTGTTTAATGATCCAAATTTACAGTACCTGACAGTAAAATACATTCTTTTTGAAGTTAAATTCACATTATAAAATATTCTAAATTATTTTTAAAAACTATTATTTTTCATTTCGTTCTTCCACTACATTTGTGTAACAAACTAATGAAATTCGTCGAAAACTGAAAAAAAACTCTTCAGTAAAAGCGCGCTTCCGGTTTAATAATTTTCTTGAAACATGGTATTTTGGCCATCTATTTATTTCTAATTAATTTTGTTTGGATGATAGAATTGTATAGTCAAGTATGATAGCACTTTAGAGAAAAACATAACCCTACCCTTCCCCTAAAAGTGCTCTTAAATGACTTTTTCCAGAGAAATGTTACAAATAAAAGTTGTACATCTTTGTATGTGTAGTTGATATTCCAAGATTGGAGAAAATCGTCGGAGCCATTTTTTAGAAAATCTTGAAAAAGTGAAAAAATCATTTAGTAAAGTGGTAAAGTAAATGCACTTCCAGTCATCCCATTATTTTTTTAACTCGGAATTTCAGCAACATATTTAATTCTAATCACATTATTTAGATGAGAAAATTGTCTAATAAACTGCAATAGCACTTTAGAGGAAGCCGTAACCCCTCTCCGCCACCAAAAGTACCCTTAAATGATTTTTTCCAGAAAAATGTTTCAAATAAAAGTTATCCATCTTTATATGTGTAGTTGATGTTCTAAGTTTCAAAAAAATGTTGAGCCATTTTTCAAAAATTGCAAAATAGTACAAAAAAAACAACCTAGTAAAATGGTACTTCCGGTTGAGGAATTTTGACAGATAACGTACTGTCAGATCCCATGGTGATACTTAAATGGAATATCAAGTTTCAACTTTCCCACGGTTTTTCGTTTTTGAGCTGTGCTGTTTACACACACACACACACGCACACACACACACGCACGCACGCACGCACACGCACACACGCACACGTAGTTGCGCACCCAGGGGACCTCAAAAAGGATATTTCCGGTGAAAACTCGATATCGAAAATTTGGCACGATTACAATAGTTCCTCTTACTAGGAGTAAGAGAAAGTAATAAAAAAACAAAAATATATTGACTTAGAATTAAAAAAAAATCGGAATCGGATTAATTTGAATATTATGATCTTGTAGGTTTCCACGGTCATTTCATGAAAAACACTTGAGACCTCGTGAGTGGTTTGCTTGAAACCGACATTTCAATGACATATTGCAATGAGCCTCTTCAGGGCCGTTGCCACCTTGAAAGCTGATAGAGCCACATTACATATTGAGTGCAACTTGATTGATATGGCAGATGTAGTAACGACCCTGAAAAGGTTCATTGCAATATGGGAGAAATGTAGGTTTCTATCAAACCACTGTCGCAGCCTCAACTCAGAAACACAATTGCTTTACAGTCTCAACATACTTAGATTAAAAAAAAACAAAAAAAAACTAACTTAACATATAGGTATATTCAACAAATTAGATTAAAAATAATTTTCCAAAAAGTGATCATAGCTTTAACATAGTTTTTTGTCTAAAGTATTTTCTATTGATTTCTATACTAAAAAAATTACTTTCTACTAATACTGAAATATACTAAAACTATACTACAATACTGAAATTGTACCACAAAGGCAAACGAATAAGTATTCTTTTATTTGTATTTTAAAATTAAAAAAAAAAAAACAGAGCAATTGAGTTTTTTAGGCTTAAAACGGAATCCATTTTTTTACTTGTTTTTATATAATATAATATCGAAAGAAATAAACAGTATCCCTTTCAATCAATCTATTTATTAGATGAAATGTATAAGAAAAGTATTGGCGTAAATCAATATTTTTTTGGAAAGGATAGTACTGAAGACATCAAGAGAAGTAAAGTGTGATTTATTCGGCGTGACCAATGGATATATGATGTTTGCTAGCTAAATAAGAAGATTTCTTGAAAGCACTACATTTTATCGGATTTCTTCACTACCTAGTTCGTTTCTGCAAATTGACTCAATGAAAATTACTTCGTTATTCAAGTGGAAAATGTTTCTATCTTGATTTTTTTTTTTTGGAATTGATATGGCATGGATCCACTCAAACTACCCTGATAGGTTACTTTATCTCCAGCAAAAA
>JAAEAF010005596.1:0-29312 GCA_011037195.1 Triatoma infestans
AATTTTTTTTTTTTGAACTCTTAATACATAAAAGGCTTACATAAATAATACATTTATTGGGTCGTACTAGTCAGTTTAATGAATATTGATACTATGTTAATTAAACAGTAGAATGTTTATGCAGTTTAATGCAAGTTGTGCAACATATGAAGCACAGTTAATAGAATGCTTGTAACTGTGACGACTGCTTGTAGCACACTTGTAACTAACTAATTATGGCATGCATGCTAACAGTACACAGTTTGATGAGGCAATTCCTAAGCACAATTATACACGGTGCTAGATGTAACTTGTATTACGTACAAAGTGACAAACATTACCTTTATTAGCTTGAATAGCAATTATTACGAAAATTAAAGATATTTTTAACCAAATATTGATTATTTTAAGTAATTATTCAATAATTTATTGCTAGCATTTGTTATTTTTAATATTTTCTGACAAATTTAGCTAATTTTTTTATTTATTTATGAAAGTAAGGAAGGTTATGAAAAACTAATTCAATGAAATGTTCAAAGAAAGATATAAGTTTATAAGGTTTTTTTCTTTTTGAAAGACTAGATTTATCATTACATCAGATTTAAGCTTATACTTACAACCAAGTTTTTAGGCTGAAGTACAGAATGGTTAGTTACTATGGTAACCCTTAATGCTATCTTTTAGATGTTTGGTTGTAAGAAATTCTCTCTAAATGTATCTCTTTGGGATTTCAAGAAATGTATATATATATAAGTTGTGTGTGTGTGTAAGTGTGAGTGTGGTAAAAACCACTGGTTTCTTTAATAAACATAATGGACAATAAATGTTTTATTTGCTTCCTAGATATGATTGTATGGTGCTTTATAAATGAAAATTGATTATACAAAGCTGGATTTAGTTTAATACATATATGCAATGTGTTTTTTGTGTAATGTGATAACAAAAGGAAAAGATATAAGTTTTAAATTATAAAAATTATAACTAGTGGTGCCAGCCAGCCGCTACCATTCAGGTCAAGAGACGCGGCAAACAAAAAACACTTTCAAAACAAGGGTCAGTACACGGTCACAGGAATACCGCCAAAGACACCGCCAAAACCCTTTCAACAAGAACCTTTTGACCGTATAAGGGTCATTATACGGTCAGTGTACAGAAGCCACCTGACCGATATACAAGGGTCAGAAAACACTCAAAAGACCACCTGGCTACAGTCTTTTGATAACCGCCACCATCTGTCACCACACTGGTCACCGACCTATTCAAGACCTAGGGTCAACATACGGCAAGAGATGTTTTAGTGTGACTCGTAATTACACACCTGTCAATATGTAAGTAATGCCAATATAAACGTCTCTCCACCGGAGGAGGGAATCAGTATATCATCAGTATTTTATCAGCGTTTCATGAGGATTCTACCAGTCATATACGACATCAGTCTACACATCAGTTCATACTTCGCGAGCGCGTCCCTGTATAAGGTTTTAAACATATATTTATTCATCACTCATTATAGTTGTGCATCTTAGTTACCATTTAAATCATTTTAAATTAATTGTAGTTTTATCTTTTTCAAACGTTTAATTTATTGTTAAAATATAGTCCATTTTTGTAAATTAGTAGTTCATATTTCGAGTAACAACTCTCTAAAAATCTCTAACTAACTCCCAACCATTCGTCGCATCATAACCCTCTTCAAGACATCTGATTCCAATACATTTGGCACTTAAATATTATAATGTTATCAGGATTTTTTATTTTTGGAGTTATTTTTTGACATTTAAATATTTATATATTTATACACGCAACTTGTTACATAAATCGTTCAAACCTTACACTATAATCTTTCTTTAAAACAATATATTTTCAAAACAAAAGAATAACCATTGCACACGTGGATGGGTCCATAATGCTGGATAACATCTGATATTTTATCCGTCATAGCATGCATATTAGTTTTGTTCATGACTGGTTTCGAATTTTCATCCATTATCAGAGCAAATTCACCAAGTTCGTATAGAAAGTTCACTTCAACGTAATGTTTTTGTTTCACTGACACTTTTTTCCAACAACTCACACTTTTTGAAAACAATAGGAACCTAGTGAATTTCTCGGACGATGGATAAAAATCCGAAACCGATTAGGAACATAATGAATATGCATGCTACCACGGATAAAATATCAGATAATAACCTTTGAATTTAACCCATTAGAATGTTAAAGAAGTTTTCAAAGAAAGATACAAGAAATCTTTCGGATCAACAAATGTTACTAGGGCAATTAGTTAATAGGTTTGCCCTGTAGATTATGAAAATTGAACTCTATGAAAGAAGTTTTTAATAGTAATTATTATTATAAAAAGTACCGTAGAAAAAAAGCATTTCCATTTGTTCCCTATTCATAAAGTTAGCACTGATGTCTTTTTTTAGCACCATATTCTTTTAAATGCCTCTCCTTTGTCTGGAATAATTAACTCCAAACTCGTCTTTAAAACAAGTTTATTGTTAGAGAAGTATGAATGTTAATTGTAAATGAGATACTAGTTATTTAAAGAACAACCATTTATTAGGTCGTAAATCTAACAAGTTCATGAACTTTTTATAATTCCTCGCCGCACACTCAACTCATCCAGGGTCGACCGTAGAATAATGGAGGCCCGGTGTAAAGTAGTCTTGCGGGGTCTTTTCATAATTATATTAAAAATAAAAACAGCTTCAGCAACAAAATAATATTTTAATGGTAAATACTTGGCTATTTAATTACTGCACAAAAGTACTTGCAAATTATAAAAAATACGAGGGTCATTCAATAAGTTGCGAGACAAATTGCTGTAGCTCAGAAACGGTTAGTTTAATCAATACAATAGTTTCAATGTGTCAAGTTAGCATCCATGTACTTAGTTTCTCATCAGTTGTTCGAGAGTATTTAGTAAGTATAACCTCAAATGTATTCAGTTAACAATGGCGAGTCCGCTCGAGCATTGCTCCTCGGAAGAACGACGCTCAGTGATTAGATTTTTAGTTGCAGAGAGTATCAAAGGTAGTGAAATCCACGAAAGAATGTTGAAAGTGTACGGGAATAATTGTTTGAACCGTTCGAACGTTTACTAATGGGTAGAACAGTTTAAAAGTGGCCGTGTAAGTGTCTCTGGCAAGCAATGAAGTGGACGACCAGTTGAAGCAACTTCCTCCCTCAAATCTCGTATTAAAACGTTAATTCAGGACAACAGGCGTATTACTGTAGACGTATTACTCGTAATTCTTATTTAAATCACACTCAGATCCGTTAAATAGATTACATTAAAAAATATATGTATATAATTGTATTCTTATAATCTTATAAACTACAAACTGGTATTAATTCAAAATGAAATTAACTTTGAACATACTCGGGCTTATGTGAATACTGACACAGTAATAACTGAAAACAAATTACGATACTTATGCTGAACACTCTTAGGCCAGTGATTGTTGATTTGTGCAACTATCTTCATGTATGTGAATGTAGCTACACTAATAATGATAGGAGCCACACACATTCATACATTTCAATGGATTTTGCTTTTTGAGATGCATGATAAAAGAAGTACCATCAAAACACAGACCAACAGGTAAGGTATAAAATTCTGGAAGGTAGTTTCTGGAATTTTATAGAAATGTAAGAATAATATGGAAAGATGAAGTGTAGAAAGCTTAAGATCTTAGTAAAGATCCACTAAAAGAAAAAAAGTGTATACGGCACAAAATGCAGAACAGATAGTGTTATACCATATGAATGGTGCAGAATACCATTTGTTTTTTATAGTGAAAGGTTCTTTTCTAAACAGGAAGTATAGAAAATTCTCTACGATAAGAACAGATCTGCATATTCAATTGATCTACATAGAAAGTAGGCCCAATGATTAAATAATCAGATAGTCACGGGCACCTCAGAGTGCTCCATCCATCACCGCAAGATGATTGATTAGATTTTATATAGAGGGAGGGGCTACAGAATTGAATCCACTAAAAACTAAAAGATCGATTGCGTCTCATCGATATTGTATATAGAATTTAGTCGTCTCTAACATGTAGAATGAAAGTAGTGTAAGTGTGAGTGAATGTGTGGGCGGTAGTAATCTAGAGTTTGCCTGTCGGTAAGTTAAACTCAAGTGTTTGCCAAAATTAATTACAATGTGTATTATGTGAATATTGCGTTTACAGTGTAAATATTGGGACATCAATGTAAGTATAGTTACGTGAGTATTGTGGTGAACACCGCGTGGATGCCAAGTTGCGTCTAAGCATTTTATATGAGTTTAACGTGATAAGTATTTATGTGTATGAATGTAATAAGAAGTTTAAAGAAAATCAATCATCGGAGTCGTTTTGGAGAAAATCACGAAAAACTGCGCGGGGGGGGGCAATCAGTAAAATCGCACATCCGTTTGATGGATTTTGCCGGAAATCTTCGTGTCTGGTGCGGTAGTAATATCTAAACGGCATACCAAGTTAAGCTTCCTGAGACTTTTCCTTTTGAGATATTCTGTTAAACCACTATATACACTTACACATATATAAGTCTGTATATAGATATATATATACAAACGATTGGCTTAAAACAGTTTTATGTACTCAGGGGATCCCAAAACTCCGGTGAAAACTCAATTCGAAAATGTGGCACGACCGCAGTACTTCTACAAAGAGGAAATAAAAATCAATAAATGAAAGTTGGAAGATTGTTCAGATATATTAATCTTATTCAATACTTATTCCGCAATAGATAAGTAAGCATACGAATATTCTGAAATGTGGTTGGTGTAGTGTGTTGTTGTATTTGTACGAATATTCTGAAATGTGGTTGGTGTAGTGTGTTGTTGTATTTGTAGCGTTGTAGCACGAGCGATTTTGTTTACAAAATACAGCCTAGTACAGCCAAAATACAAGCCCTTTATAGCTTGTGTGTGTGTGTGTATATATGTTTAAGAGAGAATGAATTTAAAGAAATAAGTAGAGTCACCACTAGATTAAAATAAAAAAGTAATTAACTGTAAATGAATTTAGTAACTTTACAATAGTTATTTATGAATTTGGATTAACTTATACATACACATAATCAAAAAAATTAGTAACTAGATTGATTTAATTCAAATGTTTTAATTTATAGCTAGCTGGCACTGATATTGACTCCTTGAATAGTACTGATAGAATGTCCAATTTAGATTGTCATGAAAGAATGCTTTCTCTTGCTAGTTCAAATCCTCCCCTATGAGAAGGGGCAAAAATACAAAGTTACTAAGTTCTTTGACCTTTCTTGTAACGGGTGTCTTGTACCTGAATTTTTACCCTTGTACAAATTTCCAAC
Organism: Triatoma infestans; assembly: GCA_011037195.1. Classification (NCBI taxonomy): domain Eukaryota; kingdom Metazoa; phylum Arthropoda; class Insecta; order Hemiptera; family Reduviidae; genus Triatoma; species Triatoma infestans. The sequence continues at coordinate 5,320 of JAAEAF010005596.1, forward strand.
CAAATTATATTTTTTCTCCTCAAATAATACTTTTCTTCAAATATAGAATATATTTCCATTTACTTCTTCCATTACAATTCCTCTAGAAAATAAGAATATTTCTCAATCGGAGCAACTGCGTAGAAAAGTAAGAAAAAGAAAAAATGCCGTCATGTACTGGAGACAGTTATGTTGTTCACACAAAGATGGATAAGAATAAAAGAAATAACAGATACTTGGGAAACATATTTCAAAGATTTATTGGGTTCTCACAAGACTAGACGGTATCCAGCAAGTACAAATGGTGCTTTGTATTGTTAAATATTCACCAAGTATAAACGAACTTTTCCTGTGATCAAAGAATTTCTTAGAGTCGCTATTTATTTTATCTTTCGATATCCATTTCTATTCTTTTCTTTTTTTTTTATTTTTTACCCACTTTAAAGGTTTAATATATTACTGTATTACTTGCTCTTATTTTTGGAAAGAAGTGTTTCGTTAATTACAAATTTTCCAAAATTGAGTTTTCACCGGAAATACCTAATTTAAAGTTCCTTGAGTGTGAATAAAACGTAGGAATCGCAGGAAGTTGAAACTAGCTACTTACTACCACTGCATCTGATACGCGACAGTTTCGGTAAAACAAAAAAATCTATCAATCGGAAGTGCGATTTTAGTGGACTTTTAACAGTTTTCCATTATTTTCTTGAAAATGGTACAGCTGATTTTTTTGAGGGAGCAGTAACATTATGGTTTCCATTAAAGTAACACTTCACTACAATTTAAGTACCACTATATGTAATATTAAGACACATTAGAAGCATGACTAGAATGCCAAGCTGGAAGAAAATCGGTATATCGGAACTTACCGGTATATCGGCGTGTCTTCGTAGAATTGTTTTTCTTTTGGAATCCTCTCCACACATCATGGAATGTTAACTGTACAGATATTACTTTTTATTTGAAACGTAAAGATGTTTGGAGCTTTTCTGTTAGGTTTGAATTTTTACAGAGAATGGCAGCCACACAATTCACACTCAAGTTATACATCTACATAATTAACCCCTACCATCTACTTTAAGGCAAGCCCAACTAAAAATTTTGTAAACATTGCATTTTTAAAAGACATCTGGTCAATTAAATTATTGTATTAATTTATTAAAATAAAAGAATAAAAATTGTGTAAGTGTTTCACACCGGATTTTGTATGTTATGTGTAAATTATGTATTACGATGCGATAGGCGTTACTTCAAGAAACGGTGTACATTGCAAACCTGGCCAATAAATACGTATAGTTAGCCGATCATAATTCTTAGAGAATTAATTACTGATTTTTGAGCATCAAGATTTTTCAGCAATCTTGATGTAACGTTATCATGTAGTATTGTAAATGTAAACAGTTATAAAATGATAAAGGTTTTCTATATTAAGTCCTCATGCGTTGGTCTAGTAGCAGCGCACTCGTCTTTCGTGCAAGAATTTAGAGTGCGATTTCCGTGAAGGCAAAATCGTTGTTGACCCAGCATCGTGATAAAAATTAGGAAGCTACAGATAGTAGCGCCCTAGGTAGCGAAGGCCGGAACTAAACGGCGTGGGAACCGCGGCGTGCTTACCACAGTACGCCCCCCCCCCATATGAATTCCGTCTGCCAAGCCTTAGGCCTTTCATTCAGTGTTGCGCCATAGGGTTCAGGGTTTATATTCCCAAATATCAATACAAACTTATTCAAATAGCAAAACTAACTTTCCATAATAGATTAAAATCGTGTAAGTACTAGCTTAATCTCCAAAGTGGATTAAAGATTAATAAAGATTTCTGAAACAAGAAACATTCAATTTTTAATTTATTGTAGTAAATTCAGTATGGGAATAACGTGTGAATAATTTCCATTGTGACCATATAATTTCTTTTTGGTTCTTTTACTACAGAAAATAATTTAACTTTGAAGTTTTCAAAGTTATTTATAAAATTTATAATAGAAGTGAGAGTTTACTCTCACGGGAATTGAACTATGAATTCTCGCATCAAAGGAAAGTGCGCTAGCCACTAGACCAACGAGTAAGGATAGATAATATAAATTATTTATTATTTAACATACTATATATATATAGATTACTATATCATTAATGTATAGTACATTTAATAATACATTTATTATTTTTAATTCTAATATTTAAATTTATATGTTTTGTTGTTTTTTTTTTTAGAATTTTCCCTATTCTTTGTTTCTTAAAGGTCAAATCTCTTCTTTGACATTATGTTTCAAAGCCAATAAAGTTTTTTTTGTAGATCGCGGAGCTTGCCAGAAGCAACAACCACCAACCTGGAGAACCAGGAAATTTTCCTCGTGGTTTTCTTCCCCTAGACAGATTGCCTTCACACAAGGGATCCTGTCTACCCATTGTAAGATAACCGGAAAGGGGTGTAGGAGAGTAGGCACTATCAACTGACTAGACATTTCAAAAGGGAAATTTCTATTTTATAAAATGTCAGTTCAAAGTAAGATTTGTTGTAAGTGAAATTTGAGTGTGAGCCACATATTATTTATTTCTAATTTTGTCCTAAAAGGAGGCAGAGTAACTAGTTAAACTTTCAGTGGATGTATTCCTTTAATGTAGATATGCTATAAAAAAAAATAAAGTAATACATGCCAACCAAGTGTCAATAAATTTTCTTTAACATACAAAAAAATATTTTGCACAATATTTGAAATTATTTATAAATAAATAATATATATTTCCCCCCCCCCTCAAAAAATAATGCAAAATATTATAGAAAATAGCTGATATGGAAAATATTTCTAGACTCTACTGAGTTGAAAGTGTTTCATTGCATAGTCAGGTGGAAAATTGGTTATAAATTGTAGCTCACTAAACTACAATATGTTCAAAGTGAAGATTCCAGAAATTCATTTAAAATAACCACATAACGTTCAACATCATTCTATCCTAAAAATTGCTTTTTATCTCTTCCTCTTAAATAAATAATATACTATCCATTTTGATAGTGTTGAAATTTGGGTTGCAATAAAGACATTGATGTATATTATTTAAGTCTTTTCATAGAAACGACGATTTTTAAGGAAACAAAAAACTAAAAACATCATACATATATAAAGGAAAAATGGGAAAAATATGTAAAACCGGTGAATAAATTGTGAAAATAAAAATGTTTGGGATGGAATGAAGAAAACTTCAGTTTTCAAGAAAGACAACGGCTACCGGAGGATTTTGGGTGTCATTGCTTCTGATGCTTGATAGGTTGTTTTACTGCATATACTAAGAGCGAGAATATAAATGAAACTGACTTATTGTCACTAACGAATCGCTTTTTACAGAGATGCGCGTCTACTCAGTAAAAGTATATAAGCATTCCTCTAATTCTCCAGATTTAATTTATAATTTGTTGTAATAATGATTGAATTAGTATTTTAGATTTCCACCGTCCAGCTTCTAAGATTTCTCTCCCGGGGAAATGTTTCAAATAGAAGTTGCAGATTTTTCTATGTGTTGTATATATATATAGAGAATTTTAAGAATATTCTTGGAGCCAATTTTGAGACAATCGCCAAAAAGTGAACGTTTCAGTAACTTGTACTTCCGGTTGAAAAATTTTGACCTAACTTACTGTTGGATCTCATAGTCGTACGTAAATTTTCTGCCATTTTTCTTTCTTGAGTTATGCAGTTCACACACACACGGACCTTGTTATATATATATAAAATCTTGTTATATCTTATAAAAGTAAAGTAAAGTAATGCCTATTTTTTCAGGCGGGCTTAACGTCCAACTACCAAATTAGGTGTCGTGGACGGGGGCGGAAGCACGTACTTTACTATTAACATTTTTTAAACAAATATAAAATTTAGTTATACGCTGGACTCGAACTGGAGTCCTCCCACTTACAAGTCCATGCTCATAACCAATACACCAACACCCGCCCCTGTTATATCTTATATAAAAAGAAAGAAGAGAGCTTAAGAAAATGGCAGCTTAGCTGGAGTAGATCTAAGACTGGAGCCCTGAACAGAGAATTTTTTCCTGATATAACACACCGACTACAAAACCACTAAAAATTACTTACAATTTGACTCAGATTATAACAGGACACGGTCACATTAGTGACTACCTACACCGTTTCAAAATACTTACGTCTAATATATGTCCATGTGATGGTGATCTGTTCAAAATCTGTTTTATGACTTTAAAAAATTTCTTCTTCACGGATTCGACTAATTAGAGAAACCGTAACTATAAGTGGACGATGGAAGATTGAGCAAAAAAACAATTATTCGGCAGCAAATATTGTCAAGTTTTTATGGATTTTATTAAAAATATTAATATTAATGACCTATAATAATTTTTCTTTTTTTTAGCGGGGGGGCCAACGCACTGCGACCTTGACCCGGTCTATTGTGCTATGCCCCCTAGGTGCCGCAGGCCTGCCCACAGCACCCGAACGGATGTCCAATTGAACATCCGTTCTACAGCACCTCCATCAGTCTGAGATCCCTAAGGAACCCCAGTATTCTGACGGGCTCTAGAGAGGGTATGTCCCCCTCCTCCACCTGGTAGCTGCCCAGGTTCCTGAACCTTCTCTGAGTGGCAGCCTCACAGTCTGTTAGGAGATGTAGTGGAGTTTCCTCCAGCTCCCCACAGAATCTGCATGAGCTGTCACTTTCCAAACCCAGCTTCACCAGGTGTCCTCTAAGTCGGCAATGCCCCGTGAGGAAACCCGTAAGAACACGGAGCTTGTTCTTGCTCAATCCAATGCAGGCCTCCGACCTCCGTTGGTTATAATTTCCCAAGCAGATCTTGGCCTGCCGCAAACCGGGGAGGGAGTACCAGAGTTGAGATCTCTTCGTCTCCTCCTCCTTCCTAAGTTCCTCCAACAGAAACTGGTCGCTAATCCCACAAAAAGGTTCCGGCCCCAGAAGTGGGGTCGTAGCGCCTATCTTGGCCAGGGCGTCGGCCATCTCATTCCCTTCAATGCCAACATGCCCCGGCACCTACCAAAGTGCAACTTTGTTCCTCCTGCCCAGATCGTTAAGTTTATCTAGGCATTCCCAAACCATTTTAGAGTTAATAACTGGTGCACCCAAAGCTCTAATGGCTGCTTGACTATCGGAAAGGATAACAATCTCCTGGTTCCTATATCCCCTATCGAGGTTGAATTGTACACATCTTCCGATAGCGTATATCTCCGCCTGGAAGATGCTGGGAAATTTACCCATGGGTTCCGAGTGCTTGATCCTTGGACCAACCACCCCTGCCCCAGTCCCCTCGAGGGTCTTCGACCCATCAGTATACCATTTAATGGCATGTTCCTTAATGCCCAACAGAGCGGATCCATCGCTCCACTCACTTTGGTGCCCTAGCTTCAACGAAAAATTTTTAGTGAAGCTGTACCTCTTACCCATACCATCCTAGGGAGGTGCCAGATGAGGGAGCCCAAAGGTGAGAATACCAACTCTCTAACCCTTCCCCCTGCACCACCCCTAGAGATCCTAAAAACAGCCCCCTTCGCCGCCCTTTCCACCACTAGGTGCAAAGGTGACAGATTGAGGATAACCTCCATCCCGGCGGTGGGGCAAGTCCTCATAGCCCCCGTCATGCATAAGCATGCGAGCCGCTGTACCTTGTCAAGAGTTCTCCTGACCGATACTACTTTGGTCTTCCTAAACCATGCCACTGCCCCATAGGTGATAACTGGTCTCACCATCATGGTGTACATCCACCGTAGGATTCTCGGGGGGATCCCCAGGATTTGCCCGCCATCCTCCTACATATCATGAGGGCGCCAGTGGCCTTATTAACAGTTAATTCAATGTGTTTCTTCCATAGGAGTTTACTATCAAAAGTTACCCCTACTTAACCTCCTTTTCCCACCCTAATTCTTCTCCGGCTAGCCGGATATTTTTCAGGCGTGGGAGTGTTCTTTTCCTAGTGAAGGGTATCACAGTGGTTTTCGTTGGATTGACCTTCAACCCCACTGAGCCACACCACCCACTAGTGATATCTAACCCCCTCTGTATTATGTCACAGAGGGTTTCTTCAAACTTCCCTCTAGCAATAATGACGACATCGTCAGCATATCCCTGACAGGCAATGCCGAGGTCCGTCAGTTTGCAGAGGAGCTCATCCACCACCAGGCTCCACATTAGGGGTGACAAAATCCCCCCTTGCGGACAGCCACGAGTAGTGCGGGAGCGGATGGTCCGTGAGCCCACCACAGTCTCTACCGTTCTTGTGGACAGCATTTCCATCATCCATCTGGCGGTTGTTCCATCCACCCCCCTTCTAATAAGGGCTCTGCCAACCGCCTCATGGGAAGTATTATCAAACGCGCCTTCTATGTCCAAAAAGGCACAGATGGCCGTTTCCTTAGTGTCTAGAGTCCTCTGGATTACATCTGTCAGCTGATATAGAGCGGTATCCGTCGACCTTCCCGCTCGATATGCATGCTGACAGGGGTGCAAAGGCACCCTCTCCAGAATCTCTGTCCTGATATAATTGTCCACGGCCTTCTCCATTGTCTTTAGAAGAAAAGACGTAAGGCAGATAGGCCTAAAGGAGTTGGGCATATCACCCGGGGACGGCCTCGGCCAGTAATGCTGCTCCGAAAGATCCTAACCAAGTGTGGAAGAACCTCCCTTAGGCCCTTTTGTAGAAGGGCAGGGAAGACCTCATCCACACCAGGCGACTTGAAGGGCTGAAAATTATTTATTGCCCATTCTATTCTTAATGGCGTACAGATGGTTCTGGCCACCTCCCAATCATCCCTTACCGGTCTGCTGGGCCCTATCGTGTCAGTACCATCCTCTGGTGGCAGACTCCCCGGAAAATGGGTCTCCAGCAGGAGAAGAGCACGTTGCTCCCCATCCTGCGTATAGCTGCCATCAGGTCTTTTGAGTGACATCGATGCTCCAACACCGTGCTTGGCCATTGCCTTATGCAATCTGGCCGCCACGGGTAAGGAGCTGATGTCCTCACAGAATTTCTTGTAACTGGTTCTTTTAGCTTTCCTAATCTCCTTGTTGTAGGTAGTAAGTGCCCGCGTGTAGCTCTGCCAATCCCCAGCGCGCTTGGCCCTATTAAAGAGCTTGCGCACTTTAGATCTTAGATTGGACAGATCTCTGCTCCACCAGGGGTCGTCCCTAAAGCAATGGAGTCTACTCACGGGGCAACTGTCTTCAAAGGCGCCTACCAGCGCCTCATTCAGTTCCTCTACCCTATGCTCCAGCTCCAAGCGACACTGCGGCGCCCGACAATAATCTTAAGCGGAAATAGCCTAAGCTCTTCCACAGACATCCTATTCCGACCAAAGGTCCTGAACCTAATTTCCTCACGACCCAGGCAATCAGTCATAAGATTGATGGTTGTTTCCTCCTCTGTATCACACACTCTACAAAATGGATCCGGCATGAGCCCCATTAAGTAGAGATGTCTCCTTAAATCACAATGTCCAGTAAGAGATCCAACCAGATCTCTCATTAATGGCCTTGTCCCGACCCCCCCGATGAGCATTTTGGACTGCCGAAAACCAACTGAGCTCATCCATAAGGATGAATGCTGTGAAGCTGTCCATGTCTGGACTAATGAAAAAAAAGAGGCGCCTAATTTGGCAAACCTATCCACCTCCTCATTCCCAAAAATTCCCATATGACCTGGCACCCAGACTAGAAGCACATCCTTCAGAGAAGAAAGCTCTTCCAGTCTTTTAGAACAAGGCCTTTGCTTGGTTAGCTTGGTTAGCCTTTGCTTGGTTCTTTTAGCACTATTATCTCCTCTGGACTCCATGTGCCAGAGATTTTATAGCGCAATCCAGCGATTGTAACACAATCGAATAGCTGGTGTAAGGCGGTTTTCTCCTCTCCCTGACATAATCTACACAAAGTTTACGAGTTAATTTTCCCCATCTTATTACTTGGACTTGCCATGCTCCGTGAAAAGGCCTGTCACCACATTAATCTGGTTCCTTCCTAAGCAAAGGATCTCTTTGGTTCTATATTTACACAGTTAATCATCACAAAATCATCATGCTGGGTTTGGATCCTGGACTTATTTTCCAGATTGTGTCGTACTCTCTCCGGAGCCAGTCACTGAGAGATGCGCGTACTTTCCCTTTGGTTATTTCTAGGACAGTTTTGGACCATAGGACTTTGCCCCATTCCTGGCCAGTCGGCCGGCTGTTTCATTACTTCTAATCCCCAAATGTCTGTCACGGCACCCTCTTCAATCGAACTTTATTGTGTGGGGAAAATTGTGTGAGAGATTCTCAGTATTCCCTGTCTAGTGATGAGGTGTTGAATAGAATCGCTAAAATATGTTAACTTTGGAGAGGTAGTGTTTAATATTTCAATAATCTCAGAGACAACGTGGGGGTGTTTAATTTTGCTGAGAAATGCAGAATTTTTTTTTGTTTTGTAGCCACCTAAATTTTATGATTTATTAAAATAATTTTTTAATTTCTCCCAATTCTAGTGAAAATGTTTTTAGCTAGTGGTCAGTAGTAGGTGTGTATTTTTACAAAATATCTCAAAGATGAAAAACCGGAGGTAGCTCGTAAATTGCTTTCTCTCTGCCGGAAAAGCAATTTACTGAACGTTTTTTTTTGTTTTTTCCAGTTTCTTGCAATTTCCTCGGAAATAGTTTTTTCCAATTTTGTATACCGTCTACACAGATAAATACCTACCATTATTTGCAACGTTTTCCTGAAAATGTAAATTGATACTGGGTTTTTGAGGGAACAGACGGGTAAATCCCATCCATCCCAGGGGATTTAAAAGGATGGGATTTGTTGATGGCCCACCTGACCTTGCATGGCCTCGTAATGAGAGTGGCGAATTTCCAGTCCTCTGGGGATGGCCTAATGTGCCTTTCCTCAGGGACCCACGCCACCTCTGGGCCTACAAGTCCAGGGATGAACCTGAAAAGTGCGTCTCCCAAGGAGCTCTAAGTTTTCCTCTTCGGAGACATTGAAGGTTCTGTCCTCCTTCCGGAGGAACACCACTTCGTTCGCAGTACCATCTTTGGCCAACGCTCTGTGGATTCTGGCACACGAGGGGGAGTCCTCGATTTCCTCTCAAAACCTACTACACGAACGTCTTTTGGCTTCCCAAATTTCTTTATTGTATAGCGTGAGGGCGTCCCGATAGACGGCACAGTTCTGGGTAACTTTGGCCTATTGAACAGTCTCCTCACCTGAGCCCTCAATTTGTTCAAGGTGATTGTTCCACCAGACTGTCTTTCCTTTCTGTGATCTTGACCTATCCGGACAGTTTTCTTGGAAGGCCGTGGCTATAGCTTCCTACACCGTACGTACGCGCAAGATCCTCCATCTCTCTCCCGTCAGAGATTCCCTGTGCTACTCTATTCTTAAGGGAATCCAGAAATCCTTCCCAGTCGGTCTCCCGAGGGTTCCGGAATGATATCTGTTGCAACGTGAATGGAGGTGTAGAAGGTAAACCTGATGTGCCTATGGTCGGAGCAGGATGGTTTCTAAGACACATGCCACTTTCCTCTAAAGTAAAAAATCAGTTTAATGTTTTAAAACATCGGGTTTTACTACATATTGAGGAAAGTCGGTTAACTAAAAGTGCCGAATTTATAGAATAAGTTTTTGTAATTTTTCTCGAAAACGGTTACGATTTTCCTTAAACTTGGAAACAACGTTTTTTAAAACTTGGAATGCTTGAAATGAGCAGAATCAATTCCATAACTTTTATACATAACATTTTTTTTTTGAAAAAATGATTTTAGAGAGAGAACATGTTAAAATTTAAAGTGCCACCTCAAGGTTTAGTTGCTTTAGATATACATGATAATCCCTACATTCTTTTTTATGGGAAGCTCATTTATATATATAAAATTTTAAAGAAAACCATCCTATTATACTGTAATTTTATCATATGAGAAAGTCATGTGTGGTATTCCAAAGGTTTTTTATTTTTTTTATTTGTTTATTATTACATTTTATTAAAATGCGTCAACATCTGGGGTCATTTGCGCCTGGAATCTTCCCAAGGCTGTGTACTACCGGCCTCTGGGCTGTGTTCTGTTGTTACAGAAAACGCAACCTGGGACTTCTGCGTTACAAGCCACTGTGTTGTCACTGAGCTAATCCTAATCCTTAAAATAAAAACCATCTGTAAAAATACGCATTGCTTTACTTTCAAACCATTTCTTTGTTACATATAGACGAATGGTTATAACTTTGAAAGCCAAGCTTCCTCCTCTAGATGAAAGCTATTTCTCACCCAAATGCTAGAAGAAATAGGAAATGTTTGTTGTAGTGGTTGGTTCTGCATAGCTGGAAAGCATCAGAGACATTTTCCGTGGTAGCCTGCTTCATTTTGTGGTCATCGATCGGTTTCCGGCATTCGCCCATCTTCAGGATGCTTTTGTCAGACAGTGTGATAACACAGACTTGCACAGAGCCAATGCAGTTTATACACAGCAGTGTATAAACTGAATTTCCCGGCTGAATTTCCGAGATAAAGCTGGGTATAAACTAAATTTGCTCTGTGCAAGTCTGTGTTATCACACTGTCTGACAAACGCATCCTGAAGATGGGCGAACGCCCAAAACTTCGATGACCACAAAATGACTACCATGGAAAATGTCTCTGTCAAATAGGAAATGGTTAGGAAATCTAGGGTTTTAGGTAAGACAAACCTTGAAGGGTTAACACTAAAAGTGCTGAAAGAGGTGTTCACGAATCTGCTTGTAACAAGTGATCAAGACTGTCAATTCGCTCACTGCCAAAAATCCATTTACAGGCCAGAGAAACATATCCAAGGTAGGCAACTATTTTCTTTTCTTATTTTTTTAAAATTCTTTCAGTGGAAAGTGTCTGAAAATCTATTGTGCCACCCGGAGCCTCCGTAGTGCTCTCTGGTTTCCGAGTAGTGTTCTTTAGCTATGGACGACAATATTGTCCTTCACCGGGCACTAGAGGTTTTCACGAAGAGAAATTCTAAGGTTTTCTGGATTCATACCCGGAACCTTTGTGATACCACTGATCTTATTCCTTCCCTTAATCGACAGTTAAATCAAGCAAGGGTTCTAACTAGCCACCAAGCTTTCAAGTGACTCACATCGGGCAAATCACGTCACCAACAACATCACTCTCCGCTAGGTCACTCAATTCTCTTTTCACTTTCTTCTCCTCACAAAGTAAGTCAAATATAATTTATATACACATTACAAGAAGTGAAGAACTATTTTGGCAGAAGAAGTTATAAAGAAAAAAGTTTATTGGTACCAAAAATGGCTAGAATTACGTGCAGAACTTATGGTGTACAATTTTCTATCAAAGATATAAAGGATTTGCGAGACAAGTTGTTCTCTATTAGGCAAAGCCTATATAAAAAAAGAAAAAGAGTTTAACCTCAGAAAATGTACACAATCAAAATATATGTTATACTCTCAGTTCAGTACCAGCGGTTGTGCACCGTATCTAAATGAAGAACTGGATCTGCTTTCCATGAGGTGGATATTTAAGTGCAGAACCGAGTTACTTTTAATTTAAATTCTAAACCTTGGAGCCAAGATAATGCATATATTTGTTTCTTACGCAATTCTCGAGAAGAAGAGGACACATACCATTTTATAGGCAAATGTACGATATTGGAAGAAATGAGAGTAAAATGGTTAGTAAGAAATGTTACTCTAAGGAAGAGATTATAAGTTTGCTAAACGGTCCTAAATGGTCGGAATAGGATGTCAGTGGAAGAGCTTAGGCTATTTCCGCTTAAGATTATTGTCCGATTTATTCGGACTGCGGTGAATCTTAGATGGATTAGATCCGGACCTGGATTTTTGTTCTAGACCCGGTTTGTTGTTGTTTTGCTTGGGGTAGCTATATGGGCCCAGTGAGGCTTTGGATAGCGTAGGGTTTCCCTCCCCACAGACAAATAATAATAAATAGCAAAGCCCTTAACTGCATGAAGAGGGAAGGTTTCTTATACTAGATCTGCAGGGATTGGCACATAAGCCTCTATTTGACTGCAGTCTCAGCGATCGTGACCCACCGCATGATCTCTTCTATTCTAATCTATTCAAACCTTAAAATCTGTTTAATTCTAAGATCACAACAGTGTGATTACATTTAATATTTCTATGGTGAAAAATATGGGCCTTCATCAAGGGTGTTTATTTTTACATATTTATGAAGTTGATGTTGAAAAATTTGAAAATGTAATGAAACTAGCAAAATAACTGCCCAGCAGCTAAAACCGGAGCTCATCATGGACCTAATTATTGAGACCGTCCAAAAAGAGGCATGATTACTATTCTCAATAATTATAATTTAATTATTCTATATTTCATGTTTTTATTTTATTTTTCATATTGAAATTAGCAAAATAACTCCCCAGCAGCTAAAACCGGAGCTCATCATGGACCGGTACTAGTTATGTATGTAAGATAGCGAGTTTATATCGCGCAGAATTAGTAAAAGAATTCAACTGGTAATCAGAAATAAAAATAAGAAAAATCAATAATAATTACAAGTAAACATGAATACAAAAAACATGTAAACACAAAACAAAAATAAATAAAATAAAATAAAACAGAAGTGTAAATAAAAATAAAAATTCAAAGTATGTATATTTCATTTATTTTATGTTAATATATTTAAGAAAAACTTTATTTTTATTGCTTATTATCTTAATAATGGTTATTTTTATTGTTTTATTAGCACAGACCTCGGCAGACCGATTTTTCCATATCTAAATGTATTTTTTTTTTTGCTATTTTGCAATCAATGTAAACTTTATGTTTTGTCTAAATAAACACATTTCTATTCTATTCTACAAAAAGTGAAGATTTGTTTAAAATCATTTCACCAGCTACTAATTCAAACCATCATATTGTTTTGCTGGGAACCGTAGAGATGCCGAGATCCCTAAAAAAAGTGATTAATCGACTTCCCTATTCTTTCAACTGAAAGTTAAACTATTCACAACGAGATCAACCACAAAATTTATTTTCTAAAACATTAAATAAAAAAAAGTCAAGTACCACTTATAAAATTTAATTTTATATCTATATATATATATATATAAATAAAACCATTCTATTGTCAACATTAATTTATGTTTTGTTTTTTTGGCCTTAAAATTATTGACACAGTTAAGAAAACACTAGTGATCATGGCGGCCACAGAATTTGTATAATGAACCAGTCTATAAGTCAATTGTGAAAAGCATTTTGTGACAGTATCTGTGTTGTTAGTACGTATTAATTTTACCATAAAAATAACTAAAATCAAAAAATTTGAGTAAGTTTCTTGTTTTTAAACAAGTATTTCAAGTGTTCACTATTTTTAAATCCATAAGTAATGAATAAAAAAAATAAAAAGCCAGATTGCAGTCAATTTTTAATTCGGAATTCGCTTAAATAACCATATTAAAATATTATTTACTTCTATTTCTTTTATGAATAATAATAATAATAATAATAATAATAATAATAATAATAATAATAATAATAACTGGTAATGAAACCCTTAATGACTTATGGAACAAGAGAATGGATTGTGTCGTATCAAACTTTCAAAACTGAGTAACATTCTTTCAATGCCTTATATTACTTCAATTATAAATTTATGCTATTCACAGGATGGAGCTAAAAGTATTAGAAGCATATATAAAGAAGAAGTCACGTGAAAATCACATATCAAGTATTATTCGTGTTGATGAGAAACCAACCATGGAGGAAGGTGAAAATTATCTCAGTCTAATAATGCGATATAGATTGGAAATTGTGCGTAGTTCTGGTGAAAAATCTGTCAAATATATAATTATTAAAATGCAGCCTCCATCTGAAACCAAAACAAACTTTTCAAAGGAGGTCTCACTTTTTATAAATGAAATTAAAGTAAGTAATATAGTTCATATACAGGGTGACCAGAGTTATATGCTCCACCCACTTTTTTTTTAAACGGCGGGAAATTTCGAAAAAATAGAAAACACGTATTTAATCATTTTTAGTCTAGTTTATTTTCAGTGATTGATCCATTTTTTTATACCCCAATATCCCGAGATACAGCATCCAACTTTTTTTTTCAAATGGAACATTATATTTTTTTTTGCATATTTTTATAGTACTTGAGCTTCTAAAAAAAAACAAAAAAAAATTTTAAAATCGGTTAGGTTTTTCAAAAGTTATGGTAATTTAAAATATGAAAAACAAATTTCAGTTTAATGTCAAAATTACCTTATTTTTTCTTTAAAGAAGCTCTTCAAACTGGGCACCATCAACGGATAGGCAAGCCAAAGCTCTGGACTCCCACGCTCTGTTTGTAGCAGCACTTAGGTGGCAAAGTCAACATCTAGGCAGGCTAGAGTTATTCGACGTTCCAGATCTTCGACTGAAGCCACGGGATTAAGGTTACTGTACACTTTATTTTTTAGATATCCCCACAAAAAATAGTCCATTGGGGTTAAGTCCGGAGATCGAGGTGGCCATTGGATCGGACCATGAGTTCCTAACCACTTTTCGTGGAAATTTCTGTCCAGGTAACGTCGAACAACTCTCGCATTATGTGCCGGGCAACCATCTTGTTGAAAATACATTCTAGCCGACGTTTTAGAGGAACATCTTCAAGCAAAACTGGCAAAATGTCTCTTAAAAAAGTTAGATACCTTTCAAAGTTAAGAAGGCCATTATTGTTGGTAAACTTTGATTCATCAGTCCATAAAATTGTGCATTTTTTGTCCATTTTTTGTGGGGATATCTAAAAAATAAAGTGTACAGTAACCTTAATCCCGTGGCTTCAGTCGAAGATCTGGAACGTCGAATAACTCTAGCCTGCCTAGATGTTGACTTTGCCACCTAAGTGCTGCTACAAACAGAGCGTGGGAGTCCAGAGCTTTGGCTTGCCTATCCGTTGATGTGCCCAGTTTGAAGAGCTTCTTTAAAGAAAAAATAAGGTAATTTTGACATTAAACTGAAATTTGTTTTTCATATTTTAAATTACCATAACTTTTGAAAAACCTAACCGATTTTAAAATTTTTTAGAGGCTCAAGTACTATAAAAATATGCAAAAAAAAATATAATGTTCCATTTGAAAAAAAAAGTTGGATGCTGTATCTCGGGATATTGGGGTATAAAAAAATGGATCAATCACTGAAAATAAACTAGACTAAAAATGATTAAATACGTGTTTTCTATTTTTTCGAAATTTCCCGCCGTTTAAAAAAAAAGTGGGTGGAGCATATAACTCTGGTCACCCTATATATCAATCCTTAAATAAAATTTAAAATTATAATCATCAATTCTTTATGCAATTTCTGCCATTATATATATCTAATTTTAATGAAAATAAAATAATAATAACCATCATGTAGAGGTGTCACGTTATACAAGAATGCCCAATGAGGGATGAGACCAGTTTTCATAGAGAGGGCAAGAAACATTGCCAAGTGATCTTCTGTCTCAAAATAGGTAGCAATCAGACAGAACCATACGTATAAAACCGGAGGTAATTATCACAAGGACTCAATATTAACCACATCTTCGCTAGGAACAACCTGATACTTTAAGGATAAAAAACAAAAATATTTAAGCCAGTTTGCTCCTGACTGTGATAGCGAGCAGATCAAAGTACACATAACAGTACAGTGTCTTGTTATAATTCAATATTTCTTTTACTTTTACTTTCTCTTCTTTTTTTTACTATCTTAAATTAACGTTAATTCGATAAATATTTTATTTCTTATTTAATTTTATTACTATTTTTTTTTTTCTTCCTCTCGATCATGTGATTTTTTTTTTTTTCGAACAACTGCATATATTATTGTGATTTAGAGGGTAAATATGGAAGGTGAACCTCCAGAAAAACCACCGGATCCCGGGGGCACTTCTACATCGACAACTAATTGGGAAAGAATCAATATGAATAATGAGGAAAAGGTTTACAATTTGAAAGGTAATAAATATCTAAGGTGTTTTAAACCACCATATTGTGTTTATATGGAAAAATCTACTCAGTCTGATGAGCCTCTTCAGGATATCAAAATTGGGAAATTATTAAAGTTCTACAATGTAAAAGACATTCAGAATGTAGATAAAGTTGGGAGACAAAGGGTCAGAATAACATTCAAGAAATTAGATTCTGCAAATGGTTTTATTACTCATGGTTTATTGATTGAACATGGCTTCAAAGCTTACATACCGAATCAGTATGTCCATAGGGCAGGGGTGATTAGAAATATTTCAGTAGATATGTCTGAAAAGGAGATAGAAGAAAGTATATATTGCCCGTATCAAATAGTAAGCATAAATAGAATGTATAGAAGAGCTAAAAACGAAAAAGGAGAATTTTTAAAAAATGAAAAAGGGGAATTTACATTAGTCCCAACCAGTTCTGTTAAAATTGTCTTTCATTCACAAGTACTCCCTCAGAATGTGCAAATATATTTGGCCAATAGGAAAGTTGAGCCTTTTATTTATAGAGTGACACAATGCCTACAATGTTTGCGTTTTGGGCACATTGCTAAATTATGTAAGGGTAAACCAAGGTGTGCAAAATGTGGAAACACTGAGCACACTAAAGAAGATTGCATAAATCAGGTGATATGTGTAAATTGTAAACAAAGTCATCCAGCTTATGATAAGGAATGTCCAGAATGGGAGAGACAAAAAATTATTAAGAAGGCCATGTCCTCTCAGTCACTATCCTACACAGAGGCTGATAAAAAATATCCTAAAGTCAGTGTTCCAACTTTTAACTCTTTTGAAATTCTAACTGATTTCCCTCCACTCCCAGAAAGTCATCAATTAGAGCCTACAACTGATTATAATACGTATTCAGAAAAAGTTAAAAAATCTAATTTAAAAAAACGAAAGACAATATCTCCTTTAAAACCTCAAAGAAAAAGGAGTGACGATTTTGATAGCGAAGATAGTGAAAAATATGTAAAAGAAAGAGAGATTAAAGATATAGAAATGAAAACCTGCGATTATGTGAATCCATACAAAACTAGTAAATGTGAAAAATTCATTTCAGAAGTTGCCAAATTATTAAACAATCTCAGAAATTATAGTAATAGAGATGAGGCAGAAGTTTTGGACCTGATAGGAGCTACTCTATACAAATTAGTAACAGATAATTCTAAAATTACAGACAAGCTCAAAGACAAATACAAACCAACGGTATCTGGTATAGAACCTATTAATAATTCAACTTAATACCCTGTAATACTATTAAGAATAATAATAATAAACAAATGACAATAATAAGTAAATGGATAATATAATAAAAAAGATTAAAATTAGTATCACTCAGTTTGGGTCTTATTTTAACCCTATTCCTACATTTTATCACAATAAATGAAGAATATAAAAATAATACAACACAATTCTCGCAGTGCAAGTGGGAAATGGGAAGAAATTGTTAATTATTTAAATATATCAAAAGCACATATAGCCCTACTAAGTGAAACTTGGTTTCGAAAAAATAGAGAATTTAAAATAAATAATTATAACATAATTCGTAAAGACAGAGATGATGGGTACGGGGGTGTGTGTATAATTTTACATAACTCTCTGCAGTATTCAGTTGTCAACATGCCCGACCTTTACCCCATTGAGGCAGTTGCTGTGCAAACAATAAATACAACACCCAATCTCTATCTATTCTCTGTTTATGTACCTCCTAATACAAATTTGGAAAGACAAAATGTAAACAAACTATTTAATTTTATTAATCAAACTCGGTCAATAATTATGGGAGGCGACTTTAACGGACATAATTTTGTCTGGAGTGATCGTGAATGCAAACGAGGAAAGTTAATTTGGGATGAAATATTTAATTCAAATCTATTAAATGACGGCCAACCCACTCAAATATTATTATTAAATGACGGCCAACCCACGAGACGAACTTCGGCGGTTGATCTTACTTTAACTTCGGTTCACCTGTTTAATACAATAAATTGGGAAGTTAGCGATGAAACTTTGGGCAGCGATCACTTTATAATCAATATCAGTATAAATGCAAATGTTTCACTAAGAAAAACAAGCCGAAGAAATTATAAGAAAATTAATAATGATAAATTCATAGAAGAAATAAATAATAGGCTTGACCCAAATAAAATTTATGACGTTGAAGAATTCACTAAGTTAATAAACTTAGCGGGGGAAGAAGCGATACCTAGAATGCATTTAAACCATCCTAAATTCACCCCTAAGCCTTGGTGGAACAATGAAATAAAAATAGCCTATAAAGAAAAAAATGAAGCCTGGAAAATCTATTTAAATAATCTAACCCCGGACAATTATAGCTACTATAAAAGTAAGTTAAATAGAGTAAAACATTTAATAAAAAGAGGAAAAAAGAAAACATGGAGGGCTTACACGGAGTCAATAGATCCTTCCAACATACCTAGCACATGGAGAATAATTAAGAAATTTCAGGGCAAATATAACAATAAAATTCCCAAACCACTTTCTAGTAATGATGCAGCTGAGGAATTTCTAGGATCTCTTACGCCATCGAATGCAAGCAATCGCATTTTAAACTTCAATTATAATAGTCCAATTAATAATCATCAGAATATAATGAACATGGACATAAAAATAACGGAATTAGAGGCCGCGCTTTATAATAAAAAAAGTACAGCATCTGGGTTCGATGAAATTAATTATGATATGATTAGGAAGCTGCCTGATAAATGTAAACACACATTGGTAAATATTTTTAATGACATATGGCATAGCTCATCCTGCCCTCAAGACTGGAGAACAATAATAATTTACCCAATACTTAAACCTAATAAAGATGCTAATAACGTTAAGTCTTATCGCCCTATTGCACTAATTAACTGTTTAACCAAAATTTTCAACCTTATAATTAAAAATAGGCTTCAGTGGTTTATAGAAAATAACAATATATTAAAAAATACATGTATGGGGTTTAGGCCAGGTAGATCGGCCATAGATAACATTGAGGTCCTCACTAATGACATATCAGTTGGATTTGAAAACAAAATGTATATTCTAGCTGTATTTCTGGATATAGAGAAAGCGTATGATTACGTTAACCTGGAAAAGCTACTTCAGATATTAGAGTCCTTAAAAATTCCTCTTTTATATCGCAACTGGCTAAAGTCATACCTAAGTAAAAGAGTATTGAGTTGGTATTGAATACCGAAGAAGGTCAGGCTAAGAGGGAGTGTGCAGGAAGCTTGCCCCAAGGATGTGTCCTCAGCCCTTTACTTTTCAATATATATACTCTACCCATACATTATGCCGGCGTAACAAAGGGAAAATTATTACAGTATGCGGACGACTTCGTTCTATATACTGAATCCACGAAGTTGGAAGAAGCCATTGGTGCCCTACAAACCGAGATAGATAGAGTCTCTTTAAAATGTTCCGAGCTTGGGCTAAATATTAACCCTGACAAATGCTGTTTAGTCCCGTTTACAAGGCGTAGGTGGACGAGAAATAGTCTGAATTTAACAATTAATACTAAGAGAATTAAAGTTGAAAATAATTATAAATTTCTTGGTATTCGTTTGGATTCAAAATTGTCTTTCAGATCTCACATAATAGACTTAAAACAGAGAACAATGAAATACATAAATTGCATGAAAAGCATTGCAGGCGTAAGTTGGGGGGCTCACCCACTGAACCTGTTGGTATTATACAAAGGGACGATTCGATCCATTTTAGATTATGGGGCTAGCACTTACGGTAATACCAGGGAAAATATCTTAAAGGACCTAAACGTTATTCAAAACACTGCACTTAGAATAAGTTTGGGGGCGCTGAAATCTACGCCTATTAATGCGCTGTTAGTCGAAGCTGGAGAACCTCCTCTTGCACTAAGAAGAAGATGGCTGTGCACTAAACGTTTAATAAAAATTTTATCCGATCGCACTCATCCTCTACACAATACAGTGAAATATAATTCTTCACCAAATGTGGATGTGAATAGAAGGGTGTTCTACAACTGCTTAAACAGCTCAAGAAATTTGTTTGATAATTGTCAAATAACTAATGGACACCCAGCATACCAGATTCCATTTCCTGCACAACTGCTTGAAATCAGAGCTACCTCCGCGGTAAATAATATAACCGAGGCCAAAAACGATATCCCTAACACAATTCTTCAAATTGAAACCCTCTCCATGATAAACGAAAATTACAGAGATCATTACAAGATATATACAGATGCCTCCAAAAAAAAATAATTACACAGGAATTGGTATTTATGACCCACAAAGACATTTGTCAGTTAGTGGCCCGGTGAACACCTCGGTGTCCATAACTAGTGCCGAACTTCTGGCCATTCTCAGTGCAATTAAGTATGCGCAAAATATAAAAGCGAATAACATTGTAGTATTTACGGACTCTAGAGCCAGCTGTATGATGTTGGAGAAAGGGTACTTGGGGAAAACTAAAAACTACCTAGTTTATGAAATTATAAAATTATTGGAAATGTCCTCATCTTTTAGTTTTCAGTGGGTCCCTGCACATATAGGAGTATCGGGAAACGAGGAAGCCGATAAGGCAGCCAAGAAAGAAATCAGTGGTTTGTATGCGGGTGCTAAATATCCTGTCCCGCTGTCAGAACTTTTTATTAAAGGAAGAGCTCTCCTATTGGAGGAATGGCAACAATTGTACGAGCAGGAATCACAGTACAAAGGCAACTTCCATTTCACATGCGTACCGCGGGTGGGCTTTAGTCCGTGGTTTAGGAAGTCTGGGCTGAGCAGGAAACAAATAATAAAGCTGACACGGTTAAGAACAGGGCATGCGCTAGTTAACAGGAATTTGAAAATGTTTAAGCTGGTAAACTCTGAGAATTGTGTTAATTGCAATGTTCTAAACACTGTGGAGCACCGAGTAATGACATGTAAAAGTTTTGACTCGTTTCGACAGAATTGCCAATTATTTAAAAAATTTCACAGCCTCCCTGACTTAATAATTCAAGAAATCTGGCAAATTATAAAGCACTTCTCGCTTTTTTAGAGGAAGCTAAAATTATAATTTAATGAACTTATGAAGTATAGGATCTTAAAACATAGGTATCTGACAATATGGGTGTCTCGTAAAAGACACCTAGGTCAAAAAAAAAAAAAAAAAAAAAAAAAAAAAAAAAAAAAAAAAAAAAAAAAAAAAAAAAAAAAAAAAAAAAAAAAAAAAAAAAAAAAAAATATTTAAGATCCCCTGGGAAACCTATAATAGGAACTAGAGTTTGCCAGTAGATTTTGCTTTTCCTGACTAATTACACACAACTACCTGTAGTGGAAGAAAGAAATGAAAGAAAATAATAGTTTTGAAAAATAGTTTAGAATATTTTATAGTTTGAAAAATAGAATTTTGTTAATATTTTAAATGTACTTTAGTGCACTGAAAAGAGTCAGGTACTATAATTTAAGGTCATTGCTAAAGAGATAAAAGCACAGGAATCCGTTAGGAAAATAACAATGCCACTTGGCCAACTGTTTTGTAAGAGAAAATCCCCCCGTTAGAGAGAGCATTCCTTCAAGAGAGTCTGCATTCTGCTTGCAAAGCCAGAACACTTGCTTCAGGAATCGCTTTCTTAAACGCATGCCAGTGATACAGATTAACATTTATTCTAGATTAACAATTGATCTATTAAACATAATAGTTGTGATATTGTAAAATATTTAAATATCTGTAAAGGTAATATATTTAATTTATCTACCAGTGTTTTCTTAATTATTTTTTATTACTTCTCTCTCTTAAAACTTACAAACACAAGCCCTTTTACTAAACCGCTCGTGCTACATAAGCTACTACAAACACAACAACTCAACACACCCAAATACATTTCATACCTCTACTGGTCCCTGAGAGGGCACTACGAGTATTGTCCATGTTATCAGTTGGGGATACTCGGCAGAGATGCTAAGATCTCTATAGATGTGGCTAGTCCGCTGGCTCCTAGAAGCAATAATTTTCAATTAACTTGATACATTCAAGTATATTCATTGCCAATTACTTTTATTTGAAACATTTTAATGGAGAAATTAATTCCAGGGAGTTATGGGGGTATCTGTGACATTACATTTATAAATTACTAGGTTTATCTAGGCTTTTTTTTTCTGTACTACAATGTAATTTCATTCAGATGCAACAAGAGAAGCATCATGGATCTACCAGTATAATTATGTTTAGATTAGGGCAACTAAACTCTGAAAGAAAAAATTGAAATTTAAGTACATTTGTCAATTGTGTAAACTTCAGTAAGAGAAAGTGTGTGTACTTCATACTGATCTTTTTGTATTAAAGTACAAGAATTATTTATGCCTTCCTTCATCCTACCGACCAATCAGTTTATGACATATCATGTAGGTAAGGTACATTGCTCCTCTTCAAACGAATTTACTCTTGCCTGGAAGTTTTCCTTCCAAATCATCAGTTTGGTTTCCGTACCTCCCATTCAACAATTCACTAGTGCACCGCGTTACTGACGCCATTTCATCCGTCTTTGAGCAAAAACAATACTGCCATGATGTTTTCCTGGACATCGCTCAGGCTTTGCCCGTCTTGGCACACAGGTTTGCTGTGGAAGCTCAATTGTATCTTTCCCTTTGCATACTATACCCTTCTAAAATCATACCTGTCTGATCGTTCCTTCAGGGTTCGTCCTGGCTCCTCTATCTTTCCAATCCATGCCGGTGTCCCTCTAGGCATTGCACTTGCTCCAATCCTATATATCTTCGATACTGCAGATATCCCTCTTCACCCGGAAACAATCCTCCACTCCTATGCTGATGTCTCGTGTTTTATTGCTCCAAATCCCGAACCTGTTTTCGCAACCCGGGCACTAAAATCCCAAATCATCTTTCTACAAGATTGTCTTATCAGGTGGAGAATAAAGGTCAATCCCACTAAAAGCAAATGCATATCCTTCACACTCCGTCGGGCTACTCTCCCGCCCATCCTTCTCAATGGAACCATAATACCGACAGTTGATACGGTTTGATCTTTAAGACTTTATCTAGACAAAAGTCTTACCTGCAAAAGCACACGCATCCTAGATTAAAAAAGACAAACTAAACAGACGATAGGAACTTCTCTCGAGAATACTTGACGACGCTCTAAACTATCCCTTGAAAATAAAATACTTATCTGCAACACAATTATAAAGCCCCTGTTGACATTACGAATCTGAGGTTTGGGGTACATCCAAGCTACTAACTCCTGTCGTATTCAATCTTTTCAAAACCTTTAGAAGAATTACCAATGCCCCGTCCTATGTTTCCAACTTAACCCTTCACACTGCTTCAAAATCTTTTTTGTCATTCCTATATAATTCTTCCATATGACTGAATCGTCGGAATAAATAAAAGTAAAAATAAAATAATAATTTTAACATTATCTTTTGCAGATGTATTCTATTGTATTGAAAAGTATGAAAACATTAATGGAAGAATTTGAAGATCGCAGAGAAACATTATGGTGCGAAATGATCGCATACACTCCGTACGATATGATCGCTTTAGATGATCTTAAGGTAATAAATCTGTATTTCTTATAGTCTCTACCTTTAAAACATTTAATTCTTACATTCTTTTTATATATAAACAAAAGGAAATTATTTTCCAAATTAAACCTTTTTCCAAACATACTAAACATGTTTTTAACCAATGCATTACCTCCTTTTAAAAGATTTTCAACAGTTTTAAAGTCAATGAAATGAAATATAATTTAGTTGAATAAAGGTATAGTTTGGTAGAGAAAACTTTTAATTTGATTGAGAAAAAGTTTTAATTTGGTAGGGAAAAGATGTAATTAGGTTGCTAAAAGGGATACTGTACAACTAATATTAAAGGGAAGGAACTAGCTCAGTGGTGTCACCAGTTGTAGCACTAGCATCGCGAAGGTCCCGGATTCAAATCCACCATGCTGCCCTTAGATATTCTCTTCCCAGGAGCTCTCCATACTCTCTGTCCGGTAGTGGGCAATGTTGTCTGTAGCTAGAGAACATTGCTCAGAAGGCGTCAGTGCACTGAGAAGGCCCTGA
>JAAEAF010005597.1:0-18443 GCA_011037195.1 Triatoma infestans
AAAAAATTTAGCGATTGTACGCTATGGCTTAGATTTTTAGATTCTTATCCATACAGTTTACCAGACAGTTTAGAACGACTAATAAATAACTTGACTGAATACCCACAAATGGAACAACAATTTCCAAATAATGATCAAAGAAAATTACTGCTTAGAAAGGGTATTTACCCATACGCCTATATGACAAGTATGGAGAAATTAGATGAACGTTCTTTACCAGCTAAACAATATTTTTTTTAATGATTTAACCGACGAGCACATATCCGATAATGATTATTTACACGCTCAACAAGTCTGGACCGCTTTCAATATACAAACACTTAGAGATTACACAGAATTGTATTTAACAACAGACATAATTCTTTTAAGTGACATATTTGAACAGTTTAGAAATGTGTGTGAATCTATTTACAGCATTGATCCAAGTTGGTATTTCACGACGCCTGGGTTGGCATTTGACGCCTGTTTGAAATATACACAAGTAAAATTGGAACTATTGACTGATTATGATAAACATCCTATGATTGAATCTGGTATTCGTGGAGGTATCACTTCGTGTGTTACAAGACATTCCAAAGCCAATAACCCATACATAAGTGGTTACGATCCCACACAACCATCTAGCTATATTTTATATATAGATGTTAATAATCTATATGGGTTTGCAATGAGTGAATATCTTCCTTATGGTGGTTGTGAATGGGTGGACAATAGTGTGGATGTTACCACAGTTCCTGATGATAGCGATGATGGTTTTATTCTAGAGGTTGATTTGCATATACCAACCAGCTTACACCATCATTTCAGTCAGTTTCCACCACTGCCACATCATCACAATAATAAGATCTATACCACGCTTGATGATAAACAACATTATGTAATTCAGTACAAAAATTTTAAACAAGCTCTGTCGATGGGTGTTGTTTTGAAAAAAGTGCATAGAATATTAAAATTTAAACAATCCCCCTGGCTTAAACCTTACATAGAACTGAATACTAACTTACGCAGGACGGCTAAAAACGATTTTGAAAAGGACTTTTACAAATTAATGAATAACTCTGTTTTTGGAAAGTGTATTGAAAATAAGAGGAAACGATTAACCATTGATGAGAAGTATTTTCAACCATTCTCACTTTTGGATCTATGCATGATCAAAATCAGTTTAAATTTACCTAGGAGAACTGATATTTTCCCAGTGGATATACCGAAAACTGTTCAGCGTAAATTATTTCATTCATTCTCTGATTATTGTATAACTACTCATAACAAATGTAATATAGATTTGTATTGTTTTGAAAATATTGAATTTATTGCTGGTCAACCAATGCCTCTATCAGATTACATTGTCATATTGTATTGCAACCCAGATAACAGATCCTTATTATTGCAACACTTTAAAACATTCACAATAACTATTGAACTGTATTACTTTAAAAAAATAAACATTCTTTCCCATAATAACATTGACGAACTATACAATGATATCAATTCTTATTACAATTTTTGTGCCAAATGTTGCAATTTGCTCCAGCCAACCACTCCTAAAGGATTTATTTGGACATGTCAACGTACTATTGTTCACACTTACGATGCTAATCTTCTTTCCGATTGAATATATGATCCTTTTTTCTGGTGTTTCAATTGTATTACATGCCCATTAATTGGTGTGAAAAAACTCTTATGTGATGAGATAATGTAAATATTAGATTATGTTATTATTATGTCTTTTGTAAATAGATTACTAAAACTGTACTAGTCAATAAAGAGAAAAATAATTTCTAAGATCATGTAAATATTATTCAGTCTGTGTTGAGCAACCGTGGAGTGCGGACCAAAGTACACTACGGACAAACAAACAGGCTGTTCTAATATTTCTTTTACTTTTATATAAAAGATTTATTTAATTATTTTTTTTCATTCTTATTTCTAGCTTTTCTTTTGAGTTTTTCTTTTAAAAGAAGTTTTTTATTTTTTGTTTTCATTTTTATTTTTCTTCTTACGTGTGTATATAAGTGAATTTTATTTTATTTTATTTTATTTCATTTTTTTTCTTTTCTTAATAAAGAGTGATACTTTTTTTTTTATTCATTTTTGTATAATTTCAATATCTTTCTCTATTTTTTTGTTTATTTTTCTTAGAACATGAATGACAATAGTAGGGGGCAGGTGGGAATCCCACCTGATATAGAAATGGGTGTTCAAACAGTAGAAATAAGAAATGAACAAGTAAGTGATACTGGGGAAAATAATAGTGTGGCATATCTTCTATACCAATGGAATACAGAAGTAATGATTTGGGTCCATTTTATGTAATTGTGGAGAGTTTAAATAAAGATAAAAAGGGTATATCCAGGATTCATCCCATGTCAATTGGTAAGCTGTTATATGTAAATGTTCCGGACATTTCGAAAAATATAGAAAGAATTAAAAAGTTGGGCATGAACAGATTAAGAATTGAATTAAATAATGGTATCTCAGCGAATAAATTAATAAAATCTAAAGTTATTAGAGAAAAAGGGTTTAATATTTACATACCTAAATATTTGCTGCAAAGAAGAGCTGTTATTAGAGGGGTTGATATTGAATTATCAGAGGAGGAGATTAAAGAGGTTATTAGGGGTCCACCTGGGCAAATGTATGAATTGGTTGATATAAGAAGGCTAAAACGGAAAACTATAGATAATGAAACACAAGAGTTAAAGTACTTACCTACACAATCGGTTCTAATCACAATAAGGGGTCAGCAGATACCAAATTACGTTTATATTCATTATGTAAGATGTGAGGTTCACGCTTACCTACAGAGGGTAATTCAATGCAAAAAGTGCATGAGATTTGATCACTTTTTAGACCAATGTAAGGGAAATTTAAGGTGTGAGAAGTGTGGTGAAAATCATGATGTTAAAGAATGTATAAAGGCCGAAAGTAAATGTGTCAATTGTGGAAGTGTTGGCCATTTAGCCACCAACCACGATCTTTGCCCTCGATTTAAAAAAGAAAAAACAATAAAGCAAATTATGGCCGAGAGTAATATACCTTATAGGGAAGCGAGAAATTTTTTAGAAAATACTAATTCATTTTCAGCTCTTGCAGAGAAAGAGGCACCCGTTTTAGATAGTCTAAAAGAATTTCCCTTACTAAATAAAACCTCAATACCAAACAGAAAGTACGCCTCAACAATAACTTTTAGAAGGTCTACAAAAAGGCCAAGAGAAATCTCCCCTCCAAATTATGATCAGAAAAAAATAAATGATGCACTTTTTGTACAAGGTATCAGAAAAAATATACCAGGGGACTAGTTCCTACTAGTCCTCATAGGGTAACGGAAATAGAAAAGACAATGGTTCCTCTCCATGCGAATAATAATTTACATATCATGTTTGAAGCGGTGTACTCTATATTAAAGAGTGTTAATATTAATGAAATAAATAATATGGCAGAAGTCAAATTAAAAAATATTATCAGGGAAAGAATTGATAGTTTGAATGAAGCTATGTAAATAAAGTAATATTTAAAAAGTAAATAATTAGTATCTTGAATACTAATTAAATTTTTGTATATAATGTATTTAGTTCTTATTTATTTTATTTATATGTATGTATGTGTGTATATTTGTGTATATGTATATATGTATGTGTGTATATATGTACATAAAACTTCACTATTTAATTTGTATATAGGTATGATAGAAATCGAACGAGTATGTCTAACTATAATTTTGTATATATGTCTCAAATTTGTAAAAATAACATATGAAAAACAAAAAAATAAAAATGGAAAATTTTAAAATATTACAATGGAATGCGAGATCAGCCGTAGCTAATAAGGGAAGCCTGGAAATCTGTCTACAAAATGAACAGATTAGTTTAGCTTTAATTAGTGAAACATGGTTCAAGCCAAATTCAATAATTAAATTCGCAGGGTATAATATTATAAGAAATGATAGATCAGATGGAAAGGCAGGGACGGCAATCCTAATTAAAAATAATATAGCTTATAAAGAAATAAAAAATATTTATAATATCCCAGATCTGATGACAGTTGGTATTTCTATATGTACAAAAACCAACAATAGATAAATAGCAATTGTGTCTGTTTACAATAGTCCAAAGAACAACATCTCGTACAATAAATGGGAAAAATTTATTAAAAGTTTACCCGCACCCTTTTTATTGGGAGGTGATTTTAATGTACATAATCAGGTTTTTGGAAGCAGCTTCACAGAGTCCAAGGGTCGCTTCTTACTAGACGCTATTCAGAACAACAATCTTGTTTATTTAAATGATGGTTCTGCCACATTAGTCAAAAATATTAATCATAGAAATAATTCGGCCATAGATATAACAATTTGTTCCCCACAATTGGCACCGTATTTTACTTGGAGTCTGTTAGATGATAGTATGGGCTCCAATCATATTCCTATTATTATTGAATCAACAGATAAATTTGTAAATTATGTAAGTAGACAGATTTTCAGAACATGGAATCTAAAAAAAGCTAATTGGGATACTTTTCAAAAATGTATGTCTGAGGAAATTGATTCCTCTTACAAGTACGATGATTTTATATTTGCCCTGAATATAGCTAATGAAAAATCGATTCCAAAACTGAAAAATTTCAACATCAAAAATAATACATGGTGGAATGAAGAATGTAAACAAGCTATAGAAAAAAGAAAACTCGCATTCAGAAATTATGTAAATCACTCGACATATGGTAATTTTGTGTTTTATAGTAAAGAAAGTGCAAAAACAAAATCAGTTATAAAAAGTAGAAAAAGAGCATATTGGAGGGAATTTTGTCAAAATTTAAATAAGAGTACACCCATTAATTATATATGGAAAAAAAATTAAATCTATTACCAACTCTCCGAATAGGTATACACCTGTATTTCCGGGCGAGTGGGTTGATGATTTTCTAAATAAATTAGCACCACCTTTCGTCCAAAACAATATAGAATTTATTAACACTAATCAAGAAGTAAGTAATGAACTCTCCCATATGTTACTGAAACCATTTAAACTGAATGAATTAAATAGAGCCATCAAACAGAATTCTAATACAGCCCCAGGTTTGGATCAAATTCATTATCCTATGATAAAAAATCTTCCATTGCCCGCAAAATCACATCTCTTGAAACTTTATAATGTTATGTGGATGAAAGGTGAATTTCCTAATGGATGGAAAAATTATTTAATAAGCCCAATATTAAAGCCCAATAAAAATAAAGCGGAGAGTGATTCTTACCGGCCTATTGCCCTTTCGTCCTGCGTCATGAAGACGCTTGAACGAATGATAAAGAACAGATTGGAGTGGTGGCTAGAGTCAAATGAGAAAATACCTGATAGTCAGTATGGATTTAGAAAACAGAAATCTGTCTACGACTGTCAAATTCAATTGACAACAGTAGTGTGGTTTTGTGCGAGCTGGGACACCTTTTTTGTCGTCGAACTGGACGGCCACTTAGGCCACGCCCCTTTACCCCCACCCCTTTCTCACAGAACTGGATGAGCACTTAGACCACGCCCACTTACCCCCACCCCTGCCCAACTGACCAATCACCGAACTGGATGAGCTCCTAAGCCACGCCCATTATACCACCCTTGTCCAAGACAATCACCGCGACTGGATGCAGCACTCAAGGCCAAGCCTACTACCCCCACCCTGCCCAATTGACCAATCACCTAACTGATGAGCAATTAGGCACGGCCACCTACCCCACCCTTCTAACTGACCAATCTCATAGAAACTGGAGAGTGTTGTAGGCCACGCCCACATAAACCCCACCCCCTCTACTGACCAATATAGACTGGATGGGGTTTTAGGCCACGCCACTTACCACCACCCCCCCCCCTTTATAACTGGCCAAACATCGAACTGGACATGAGCACTTAGGCCACGACCACCTACCCCCACCCGCTCTAATGACCAATATAGAATGGAGGGGTCTAGGGCCACGCCACATACCCCGACCCCTTTATAACTGGCCAATATCGCATGGATGAGCACTAAGGCCACGCCCACTTACCCCCACCCCTTTCTAACTGACCAATCATAGAACTGGATGAGTGTTTAGGCCACACCCACATATCCCCACCCCTTTCTAACTGGCCAATCATCGAACTCGACGAGCACTTAAGCCA
Source organism: Triatoma infestans (assembly GCA_011037195.1). Lineage (NCBI taxonomy): Eukaryota > Metazoa > Arthropoda > Insecta > Hemiptera > Reduviidae > Triatoma > Triatoma infestans. The sequence goes on from JAAEAF010005597.1 coordinate 6,144, forward strand.
CGCCCCTCTCCCCACTTCTTTTACCATCAACCAATAGGCGACTTCGATGACGTCTCGAGCCACGCCCCTTTCCCCCTCTCTTCTTACAATCAACCAATCAGCGATTTCGACGAGCTCCTAAGCTACGCCCCTTACTCCCACCACCTTTAGACCACGCCCAATTCCCCCTCTATAAACTAAGATGGCGGCTATGTGACGTCATTAAGGTCTTCTTAAATGCGCATTCTGGTGAGTTATAAATGTACTACCCTGTATGACGTCACACCACAGCTAACCAAATTCTGAGCCCTTATTTACATTAATTCTGCGCACGCGCAAATGCCTTCTAGGTGCTGGCCGAACATTGCCGAAAATAACCGAAATAATTTTTTTCTGAAACCGACAAATGTGGTCTGACAGGCACATAATAAAACATATTTGATGACGTCACTCCACTGCTAAACTTAATTCTATTATACTGAGCATGTTAAAGCCTGTCTATTTCAAATTCTCGCCAAAACTTGTAAAAATACTAGATTTGTACGTATTGCGTCATACCGTGCAACATGACATGTCTCAACTTGTTCATTTTAATTTATTTCTTACTCTTGCTAAAACATCAAAAAAATACTTGATTTGTACAAACTTGCAACATAAAATGTCTCAACATGACGTCACACCACTGCTAACTTAATTGTATTATACTGAGCATGTTAAAGCCTGTCTATTCTCGCTAAAACATGGAAAAATACTAGATTTGTACATACTTGCAACAGTAAATGCCTCAACATAGCCGAACATTGCCGAAGATAACCGAACTGAAACCGACATTTTTGTTCTGACAGGTACATAATAAAACATATTTGATGATGTCACTCCACTGCTAAACTTAATTCTATTATACTGAGCATGTTAAAGCCTGTCTATTTCATATTCTCGCCAAAACTTGGAAACTAGATTTGTACGTATTGCGTGTCATGACAATGCACATGACACGTCTCAACATGACATGTCAACATGTTCATTTTAATTTATTTCTTACTCTTGCTAAAACATCGGAAAAAATAAAATACTAGATTTGTACGTATTGTGTCATACCGTGCAACATGACAACAGAACTGAACCTCCATCTAGCAAAACAATCTACTATAGTAACGTTTATCCCCACTCCTATGACGTCATTGCTAGTTGGGGCATGCGCATATCTGCCGCCGCCTTATAGATTAGAAATATCGATTTTATTATTTGTATAACAAAACCATTGCCTTTTCAATATATTATTCGTGTGACGTCACAGCCAATACCATTGCCACTGCCTTATTTATTACCACTGCCTTTTAGACAAATCCCTCATTCAGATAACGTCTCACAGCCTATAGTGTACCATTGCCAATAGCAATATATCAATTGCAAATATCGATTATCCATATTGATTTTATGAATATAATTTATTAATAGAAAACAACACTATCTATTACTTCTACCAGTTATTGCATCACCTTTTGAAATTAAACTTTGTACTAATAAAAAATATATATATCTATTCTTACCTTAATCACTTTGTATTCTTTTGTTTATTGAACTTTGTAATCAAAACAACATATATCTTGCCTGTCCGAACATGTTAGTTACTTATTAAGAAAAATGCCCAGAAACTACAATGAGTCATCCAGGAAATGATTTATTAATACTTAATCCTATTATTTAAAAATAAAACTTTGCACTCATTACCTTTCTTGCCTGTCCGAACCTGTTACCACAGGTCTTAGCATGTTTGTAATACTTAATCCTATTATGAAAAATGGAAGTTTATACAATGACTCATCTAGGAAATTTTTATTTTATTTATTTCTAACATATCTTGCCTGCCCGGACATGTTACCACTTGTCATTGAACATAAACTTTGCATTAACAGTATTGTATGGGATTTTTTGTACTTGAATCAACTTTGAATTTATAGAAAAACAACCTTTATTTGTTTCTTCCACAATGTACAAATTGCAACTGAACAAGAAAAAAAGGCTAAAGGCGGCAACCCCCACTCTCACTAAACTGTCTCTCCCACTTAACTTTAAAACCTGAACATGCCGCCCCCCCTTGAAATTACAAAAATTTCAAAATGTGTTTGGATTACAATTTATTAAGGAACGATATGAACAAAAAAAATATAAAAATTTGCCCTGTACCAATAAGGAATGTGCATTAGTGACACAATAGCTAGCACGCAGCGTAATTCTTCATAATATGTGATGATGAAAACTTCTAAGGTTCGAGATGGCTTGCTTCGTCTTCATTGTTGGAATTAATAGGAAGGGGACACAATTTTGAGGTGGCTCTTTTCATTGAGCCTGAAGCTGTATGAATGCTGGCTACTCTTGGAATACCATCCTTCCCTGGGTAAAGTTGAGTTATTCTGCCCAGAGACCATGCAAGAGGTGGTTGATTGTCGTCCTTAATGAGAACAATGTCTCCCTTCCTGAAGGGAGAATCACCCTTGGAATACCTTTTTGCACGCTGTTGTAATGTGTTTACATACTCCGCCTTCCATCTGTGCCAGAAATGTTGTGCAAGCTGTTGAGTTCGCTGCCATCTACTCAAATGAGTCAATTTTTCTGTAGTTAGGTCTGGTTCCAAAGGACAGGTCAGTGCGTCTTGGATAAGGAAATGAGCAGGTGTAAGTACTAATAAATCGGAGGGATCAGAGGAGAGGGGGCAGAGGGGCCGTGAATTTAAGATTGCCTCCACTTGTTTTAATTTCCCCCATGTCGGAAACCTAGAAAAAATATCGGATTCAACTTCTACTCTAGTGACGTTCGTCGCAACAATATCCTTAGTCTCAGGCATGCCTTCTAAAGCCGGGAGATCAACTGAATCAAGTTTCCATTGTTCGTTGGTTTACAATAGAAATTTAGGGCCTGACCACCATTCATGCTTCTCAATAAGCTGAGTAGGACTTAGGCCTCTGGAAATTAAATCTGCTGGATTTTCGGAGCTGTTTACATGAAGCCACCTAGACCCTTTCGTCAGATCTTGTATCGTAGAAACCCTATTAGCCACAAATGTCTTTAGTCTTGATGGGCAGGAGGCTATCCATGCCAAAACAATTGTTGAATCAGACCAGTAGAACCATTCATCAACAGATAATCTGAGGGTTTCTTTAATCCTTTGCATTAGCTCCGCTAATAATAAAGCCCCGCATAACTCTAAGCGAGGCAATGTAATTTGTTTTAGAGGTGCCACTCTTGACTTGGATCATAGTAGTTTACAGCCAATATGACCTGAAAAGTCAATGCATCGCACATACACCACGGCCCCATAAGCTGAGATGCTAGCGTCAGAAAACCCATGCACTTGTACGTTAATAGTATTTGTGGACAAGACATGTCTACATATTTGCAATTTATTGAGCTGGACCAACTGCGACCTGAAGCGCCACCATTCTGAGTGAAAACTGAGTGGTAATGACTCGTCCCATCTATGCGTAATTTCCATAATTTTTGCATGAATAATTTTGCCATTAATATAACTGGACCTACAAGACCCATAGGATCAAATAGCCGGGCTATGTCGGATAATACACCTCGCTTATTCACGTCCGTATCTGATAATTTAACACTAAAGCGGAAACAGTCACCCTCCGGCTGCCAGTGCATTCCCAATGCCTTTACGTAATCGCCTGAGTCAAACTGAAGAACAAATTGCGAATCAGTTCTGTCCCCGGATATAGCATTCAAAATTTCTTTACTGTTGGAACTCCATTTTCTTAAGTGGAATCCTCTAATTTCTAGCATGGCCCTCAGTGCTTTATGCATTATTAACAGTTGTGGTAATGAATCATGTCCTGTTATTAAGTCATCAACATACATATCATTTGTTAGCACGTCAGCGCTCTGTGGATATTGTTCTCTATTCTCCATAGCTACCTGCTGAATACACCTGCTTGCTAAGAATGAAGCTGAGGCCGTGCCATACGTAACGGTCTTTAAACGATATGATTGAATCGGTTCACTTGGATGAAAACGCCAATAAATTCTTTGAAGATCAGCATCGTTTTGATGCACTAATACTTGGCGATACATTTTCTCAATGTCAGCAGTCATGACGTAGCTGTGCTGACGGAAACGCAATATTATTGAGAACAAATCATTTTGTATTACTGGGCCTACCATTAATATATCATTTAAAGAGAGCCCCGTAGAAGTTTTAGCTGATCCATCAAATACTACTCTTAATTTAGTGGTGGAGCTACTTTCATTGCAAACAGGATGATGGGGTAGATAAAATATCGAATGATCATTTACTTCCTCAGAATTTGATATTAATTCCATTTGATTTAGCCTAATATATTCGCTTATAAATTCAAAATACTTAGTTTTTAAGTTGGTATTTCTAGCAAATCTTTTTTCTAATTTATAAAATCTATTTAAAGCCGTCTCACTCGAATTTCCTAGCAAATCCGCCTTATGACGCAATGGTAATCTAACTATAAAGCGGCCGACAGGGCTTATAGCAAGGTTTTTAACAAAATGTTCTTCACAAAATAACTCCTCCTTTGATCTTTTAAGCGCATTAGACTTGTTTACATTTCCTTCAATTTCCCAAAACCTTTCCAATGTGTTGTTGAGTAATAATGATTCATCATAATGCATATGATAAGTATTAAAGGATTTCCGGTCTACGCAATTTACAGCATTTGTATTAAGTCGCCCACTAACTATCCATCCAAACACAGTTTTTGTTAACATCGGTAAATCTGATGATAATTTTATTTGTCCAACTGATGACAAATTAAAAAATATTTCTGCCCCTAACAATAGATCAATTTTTTGCGGAATTTAATTTTTTTCTACAAATTCATTTGTAGATTGAAATTGATTTATTCGTGACTTTATAGTGGCAGTAATTTTATAACTTGCTTTAGTATTCATAGAATTAATGCCACTTATGGAAATGGAAATATTAACTTTGGGCAGCCTGAGTAATTGGAATAAGTGTTCAGATATTAAATTTATTTCTGAAGCATTATCCAAAAGTGCTCTTGCTAAATACACGTTTCCATCCTTGTCAAATATTTGCACCAATGCCGTGGCCAATACAATTTGACGGCGGCCATTAGTTTTATTCTGTGAATGATGAAATGTTTGAGTATTAGTATTTTCATTTTCCGTATTTTCTAAATGCAACAAAGTGTTGTGCCTTTTCTGGCAATGCCTGCATGATGAGGAAATACATTCTGCTAACCTATGGCCTAGCTTTAGGCAATTGAAACATAAATTGTTATTTTTCACATAGTTAATTCTTTCTGGCACTGACAAGGCTATAAATTTATGACACTGGAAAATTAAATGCAATTCTGAACATAAAGGGCATTTTAGAACCTGCCGCGATGCCATGCAGGAAGCACCTTGAATCTTAATATTTTTGTTTATCTGTACCTTACCCTTACCATCCTTTTGCAAATTGCCCTTTGCATGTATTGATTCTAGTGTAGCACATTGTTTCTCAAAAAACTGCTTTAATGTTTCAATATTGGCCAAGTTTTTTACATCTATAAAGCCTTCCCATTCGCGCAAAGTATCTCTATCCATTTTATTGGTCACCACATATATTAATAAGCTTTCCCACAGCTCCTTATCATTCAAATTCAAGGCCTTTAAGGAATCAACACTGGCAGCCAAGGTGTATGCCATAAAACGCAAACCTTTGGCAGATTCGTTGACTAGTGCAGGGATCTTAAATATCTCCTCAATGAGCTTATTTACAATTAATCGCCTATTTTGAAACCTCGAAATTAGCCTCTCCCAAGCAATTGCGTAATTAGCGGAAGTGATGTTTAAGGACGATATTACCATTGCGGCTTCCTCTGCCAAACAACCCTTTAAATAATGAAATTTATCAATTGCTGACAATGAGGCATTTGCCTCAATAGTCGATTGGAAGGTGTCATAAAATGTTTGCCATTGATCATAACTTCCTGTAAATGTAGGCAAGTTTACCATTGGCAATTTAATTTTTGTGGGATTTGATGATGTGTGTAGTACTTCCTTGCTATCACCCTCATTCTCTAACAACTCCATCATTCTCGCCTGCACCTCAAAGAATGAGGACTCAAACTTCTCCCTTTCCTGACTGTCTTCCTCTTCATCACGCAATTCTATCTGCGTTTGCACCTGTTGAAACTCTTCCCATAACTTTTCTAATTTTGGAAGCCTTACTCTAAGTTGAATGAGTTTGTCCCCTTTGAAATTATTAATGAAGTTGGACATTCTTGTAAGACCAGCTTTAATGTAACCCCGTTGTGCTATTAACTCTTTTGTAGTCATTGCTCAAGTGGATGCAGTAAATAATGAAAAGAATAATCTGATGAAATATATAAAAAAAGGAAAATATTAGAATAAGGAAAAGGAAATTTAGACGCACTCACCAGTGTTGCAATACCTCACCACCACTTCTGGATGCGGACTGTATTTAAAATTCTTGAATTTAATCTTCAATCGCTAGTTCAAATGAATATCCGGCCTTTGAGGAGGACCACATTTATGTATGGGATTTTTTGTACTTGAATCAACTTTGAATTTATAGAAAAACAACCTTTATTTGTTTCTTCCACAATGTACAAATTGCAACTGAACAAGAAAAAAAGGCTAAAGGCGGCAACCCCCACTCTCACTAAACTGTCACTCCCACTTAACTTTAAAACCTGAACAAGTATTATTCATTATAAAAAAGAAAAAAATCTTATCTTAATCCCTATTTGTGATTTTTGTTTATTAAACTTTGAACTCAAATAAACATATCTTGCCTGTACGAGCATGTTACTCACGTTACAATATTTTAATCCTATTATGAAAAAAAATATTTGTATATACAATGAGTCATGAACACCTGCCCAACCTTGCAAAAAGTTTATTATTTTTCATTTCGAACATTGTTAATACTTAATCTTGTTAAGAAAAAAGTATGTTTATACAATGGTAAGACTTAATCCTCTTAAGAGATAAGGAGAATATTGAACACCACTAGAAGCTATCCCCACCCATTCTGTGACATCATTTTCTCAACCAATCAGAATGTATAACTATATTGCATTTGGTTATGCGCACTAGCTAATGGAATTTCGGCTCTCACACGCTTAGCCAATAGGAATGCAGTATTTACATGTAGCTCAATAATCAATTATTTTCATCATAACCCAACTTTAACAAGTCATAAAGAAAAAAGCCCATCCAACTGCCTGCTGCTCATATCTTAACACAACACACGCATCCCGAGAACTGACAAACTCCAAAGAAAACTGCCCATCTATAACTTATTATTTTCACTCTATGACGTCACAGCCAGTTTACAGTGTTCTAAATCTACGACGCATGCGCAGTGATCGATCTAGCGAATAACCGATTTCACCATCTAATACGCTCAAAACACTAGCCAGCCATTAGAATTGCAAGTTTCAAACTTCTAAATCTACTACGCATTCATTTATGAGAACACTTTTCTTATATAACAAATAGGATTTCAACCTTCTGCGCAAGTGCTATTTTGCCATCTATTACGCATGCGCAACACTCAAGTTTTAGCCAATAGAACCTTTTTGGACAGTGTTGGCATCAGCCTTGATGACTTCCGATTGTGGAGGACTCCCTGGGCGCGGATCCAGCACTTGCACGGTTGAAAATGTTTCATATATTTAAGTATGTTTTTGCTTTATAATATCCTGACTATTTCAGTCTCGCATGAGGTACCTGAAATTATTTTCTTTTTACGGTTGGATATTTTACTTGATAATCAAATGGTTTAAACACATTTCTCTCGATTGATTGGTACGCTGTGCCATCTAGCAACATCGTTGAGTAGCCTTGCTTCTCTGAAGTATTTCTCTCTGGACTGTAAACCTTCACTTTGCAACCAACAAAAATAAAAATATACGTGTCATCCTCATGCTGTTCTATTAAAAGTGTTCTTATATTTATATATTATATGTATAAGGGGCTGTACTTGTACAGGTTTCAACATGCATTCTAACCTATCATTGAATCTGGGCATTCCATTTTCATTTATAACAGTGATGTTCAAAGAAGAAAAAAAATATAACAAACCAGACATCATCTTTCCTAACCAATGCAACTTTTTTTAATTATTTCATTTTGCTATTAAGTTCAGTAGGATATACACGGAATCACTAGAATTTCCGGTCACCTATCACACCAATTTCTACTACTTGTACTATTATAGTTTGCAATATACTAATGCATCATTTCTAGCATATATCTTGATCACAATTAGCCAAAGGTTTGTTTTAGGTGGGTTGGGCATGGTTTAGAGTTAGACAAATTGCCTTGGAGGCTGGTTTAGTTAGGCTACGCAACATGTAATAGGTTTAGATTTAGACAAAATGTCATTTGTACCAGCAAATTAGATTATTGTATATGAACTACGATAAGTGGGCGTGGCTTGAGTGCTCATCGAAATCGATGATTAGTCGGTGAGAATGACGCATCTGTACTAGCATGCATCTTGGTCATAATTGTGCAAAGGTTTAATATAAAAGGTTAGGTTAGGTTAGGTTCGAGTCAGTTGAGTTAGGATAGCTTTGGCTGGGTTAGGTTTAGGTTTAGACAAAATGTCATATGTTCCCGCACATTTCATTATTTTTTTATGAATTTTGCAGCCCAACTATATTTTGCCCAACCCGGTTGAATCACCTGCTTGTTCCTGATTTTTCATGTCTGAACATTTATAAGATTTCATTTGATGAACAGTAAACAATGAGCTTCCTTATCATTTTAAGACTTACATAATGTAAATGGACACAATATATTGTATTCTGTAGGATTTAACAAGATGTTCGTATTCTTGTTCTATCATTTTTGTGTAACAGTAATAATTTTGCTGTGGATTTTCGCATTTCTGCACTATTTTTTTCAAGAAAATGCATATGCTATTTCGAGTAAATTATATTTAGCGATGTTACCGCTCATGAATACTGAGAATGTTTTTAGTTTTATTGTGTTTATTCTTAATTTTACAGCGAATTTTCACATCTCTTCATAAGTTTTATGATATACGTATGCTATAATGCATGTCGTTATTGTTAGATATGAAAATGTTTAGTATTTTATTTAATATGTTTGCAATCAATAGTGTATCCCAAATATTTAATCAACCTAATGTTTCAGATAAATTATGATTTGCTTCATTAAATATATTATGGCGGGTTCTTACTGAAATTACATTTATAAGGGAAAAAGTGTTTGGTCATGGAATCTCCTTGATATTTTTCAATATTAGTTTAATTATAACAAGTTGCTTGCAGCCATCGTTTCTGATAGTGGATTTTCTAAGGACAACCATTTTGGATCGAATTTAAAATAAAATAGACTGTTTTCTTTGAATGATTAGAATTTAGAACCACCCATCAGATCCAGTTACGGAAAGGACATCTTAAATTAAGCATATTTGACTGTAAAAATAATGTGACCAGCTACACAGATTGCCAGGCATGAATATGATACCATACATACTGGAATCTAAACAAGGATGAGATATACAGAAATATTTTTTAGTTAAGAAGATTAAGAAACTTATCCATGCGTTTCATTGTTTACAGTTCAGATTGTATGTTAATCAAAATTTCAGCATGTAAAGGCAAAATACATGTTGAATCTTGAAAAAACACGATAGATTATGACTAAAAAATCTAGGTTAGTGGAAAAAAATATATGACTGTTTAGACGTGTTGTGACCTGTTAGAAGGGGTGTGTGTGAGTTGAGACAGTCTAGATGGGGGCTGAATAGTTACATATGATAATTAGCATAAAATTTAGGACTTGCATTTCATAAGCTAACTAGTAAGTGTTGTCATTGTGAGTAAGTGTAGTAAGGTAAGAGAAATTGTGTGCGTGAATTGGTGGCATTGAAAGAAAAATTTTCATTTCTAATCTTCACTGCGACAAGTTACATCATATATGATCCAACAAGATAAGTTATATGCTGCCGTACTACAACATATGGAGAGCAGCTAAAAAGAGTTTTTCTACCAAACAGATTTGTTTTAGAAATTACCGATGAGATGTGCAGAAATATCGATTAGGTCGGAGGAAAATATCTACTTTGTATTAGGTTTTTGATAAACAGATAAGACATGAAATAAAATTTGGAGTGATTTGTATAATTTATTTTTTTGTGAATTTTTAAATAAAAAGGTAATAATTTATTTATTCAATGGAATTTTAATTATATGGTGAAGAAACATATACAAAATTTGGTAAGTATATTAAATTTTAGCAGAAAGGAAATGTGAACTGTAGCTGGCTGAAGCTTGATCAGGCACGTTGAGACATGCATGGTAACTCATAATAACCATAGATATTAAAAGAGTATTTCTTTCTTTTTTATTATATTCGAAATGCTATTGGCTAACATCGGTGGCGTGATGTGAGGGGTGGGGATATGTATGCTGTTTATAGACAAGAATTGTTGTAACTTGCATGGTGAGTCATCATTTTAATTGATAAAACAATGGACAGTGATGATTTGGTTTGTATATAGATGGATAAATAAGTAAAAAGTATTCTCATAAATCGATGATAATCGATATACTAGATTGATATGTGTAATCGTTATACTTGATCGATACATAAACACACATTAGCTTAGTATAATTTATATCTTCCACAGATTACAACACCTGTAAAAAGGTTCTATTGGCTGAAACTTGAGTGTTGCACATGCGTAATAGATGGCAAAATAGCACCTCCGCAGAAGGTTGAAATCCTATTTGTTATATAAGAAAAGTGTTCTCATAAATGCATGCGTAGTAGATTTAGAAGTTTGAAACTTGCAATTCTAATGGCTGGCTAGTGTTTTGAGCATATTAGATGGTGAAATCGGTTATTCGCTAGATCGATCACTGCGCATGCGTCGTAGATTTAGAACACTGTAAACTGGCTGTGACGTCATAGAGTGAAAATAATAAGTTATAGATGGGCAGTTTTCTTTGGAGTTTGTTAGTCCTCGGGATGCGTGTGTTGTGTTAAGATATGAGCAGCAGGCAGTTGGATGGGCTTTTTTCTTTATGACTTGTTAAAGTTGGGTTATGATGAAAATAATTGATTATTGAGCTACATGTAAATACTGCATTCCTATTGGCTAAGCGTGTGAGAGCCGAAATTCCATTAGCTAGTGCGCATAACCGAAATACAATATAGTTCTACATTCTGATTGGTTGAGAAAATGATGTCACTAGAATGGTGGGGATAGCTTCTAGTGGTGTTCAATATTCTCCTTATCACTTAAGAGGATTATGTCTTAACATTGTATAAACATAATTTTTTCTTAACAAGATTAAGTATTAACAATGTTCGAAATGAAAAATAATAAACTTTTTGCAAGGTTGGGCAGGTGTACATGACTCATTGTATATACAAATATTTTTTTTCATAATAGGATTAAAATATTGTAACGTGAGTAACATGCTCGTACAGGCAAGATATGTTTATTTGAGTTCAAAGTTTAATAAACAAAAATCACAAATAGGGATTAAGATAAGATTTTTTTCTTTTTTATAATGAATAATACTGTTAATACAAAGTTTATGTTCAATGACAAGTGGTAACATGTCTGGGCAGGCAAGATATGTTAGAAATAAATAAAATAAAAATTTCCTAGATGAGTCATTGTATAAACTTACATTATTCATAATAGGATTAAGTATTACAAACATGCTAAGATCTGGGGTAACAGGTCCGGACAGGCAAGAAAGGTAATGAGTACAAAGTTTTATTTTTAAATAATAGGATTAAAAATTAATAAATCATTTCCTGGATGACTCAGTGTAGTTTCTTTGCATTTTTCTTGATAAGTATCTAACATGTTCGGACAGGCAAGATATATATTGTTTTGATATGTTGATTACAAAGTTCAATAAACAAAAGAATACAAAGTGATTAAGGTAAGAATAGATATATATATAAATTTTATTAGTACAAAGTTAATTTCAAAAGGTGATGCAATAACTGGTAGAAGTAATAGATAGTGTTTTTCTTATTAATAAATTTTATTTATAAGATCGATATTAATCAATATGGATAATCGATATTTGCAATCGATGTATTGCGATTGACATTGGTACACTATAGGCTGTGTGACGTTATCTGAACAGGAATTGTCTAGAAGGCAGTGGTAATAAATATGTATATTTTTAATCAATAAAGCAGTGGCAATGCTATTGGCTGTGACGTCACACGAATAATATATTGCAAAGGCAGTGGTTTTGTTATACAATATAATAAAATCGATATTTCTAATCTATAAGGCAACGG